>LBNU01031806.1:12603-27076 GCA_014162995.1 Artemisia annua
CTATAAGGTGACAATTATAGCGAATGTGCTATATGATGAATAAAAGAAGTTATGAGATATGTTGTTGAGCCAACGAGCTTAGTATGAAGAATACTTAAATGGTGAATCGATGTATCGAGATATGGAAAATTCGAAGAGGAGAAAGAAGGTAACTATGATCATTTATGGGATACGTGGTTTGGTTTGTAACTAGCAATTATGGGATTTAGACTTGATTTCATTTTTCTTTTAAACCAATTTCATATATTCCCATGTCTTATCCTTACCTTTTTTAACTTAGCGTAATTACTAAATGTGTTGACATGTAGTGACCATCCGAATTTTTGAAGAATGGGATAACGTGCCAGCGATCTAAGGATTATCCTTAGTGACCATCCGTTATTTAGTTAATCTAAGATTCGTGCTAGCGATCTATTGTGTTGGACATAAGGTATTTGCACTTAAGTTAATTAACCCTTAGCCAAAACATTATAACCCGAATAAAAGACCTCTTTGATGATCTTATCTTATTGTTTTGATACTCGTACAAGCTTATGGTAAGAAACATTCATCATGACTGAGCTATGAGTGATTTATTAATCTTATCACATATTGAGGGATGAGTGAATTTCAAATATCTTCGTGAGGTGCTTAGAATTGTTGTCAAGTTCTTTTACTTATTTAAAATTCACATAAGATGTTTGCATTATTTCTATTAATATCAATTTTCTTTTGATTAAGATTTGCTCGAAGGCGAGCAAAGCTCAAGTGTGGGGGATTTGATAACGCTCAAAGTTAACATGTTTTTAGAAGCTTTATTGTTGGTTTTTCGTATGGAAATTGGTCATATTTGTATACATTTGTTACTTAATCGTGGAAAAGTGTTTATACATGCAAATATAGCCAAAAGCAGTGGAAAGACGCTTAAAAGTGAAGAAATGAAGTGATCATGCTTGTTGGGGAGAGATTCGAATGGAAGAGAAGGATGAAATTAACGCATGGACAAAGGATTTGATATAGACGAGCTTTCTATACATATTTACCAAAGAAATATCAAGTTCTAATGTACCAAGACATGCCACGAAGAAAGGAAACACATGCGAAAAGAATCGGCGAAGAAAAGTCAAAGAAACAACATAGTGGAGGCATCCAGCCGATCGGCTGCAACCCGCAACCGGATCGGCTGGAATTTGACCAAAAGACTCCAACCGATCGGTTGGACCTTCAGCCGATCGGTTGGGGAACTGCTGCTGTTACAAATTCGCATTTAAAGGTGTATTTACTCTCCATAATCATTGGTGGCTGATCATTTCTGGTTATTAACTATCATGGGACGTTTTTACTTGGAAGAGAAGAGTTATGAGGCTATATAATGAGTACTTAGCCTCTAGATTACATGTACCATCTTTTATCAATATTATTGTTACACTAAAGTGTTACTAGTTCATTTTCTAAGGTTACTAAGTGTGAAAAACGTCAGAAAGAGTTGAGTAAAGTCTCAATCTTTGGTTCGAGTTGGGAATTGTTCACTAGTGTGGTGAATAGTTTATCTAGAGTGTGGTTGCTATAGTTCCACGTGATTCTTGTCATTGTAATTCTCAAGACTAGGTACACCTTGATTCTTATAATGAACAATTGTTACTTTACGTTTAATGAAAGTTTTATTATCTACTTGTGTTTATTTATGATTGCTATGGAGTAATTTGTGATATACTTGTGTGTATGATGTGATTGGTTATGGAGTATTCTTTTACTAAAAAGGTGATGCATGAAAACATATCTATTTTATGAGTTTGTTGAAGTAATATCTAATCTTGCTTAATTTGTTGATAAAAACAATCTTTGGGAAATAGGTCCGAAAGGATTTTCAACTTGTTTTTATTCCAAAACATTAGTGCACGAATTAGTATGGAATATGATGCTTGACAACCATCCTATTTACTTATTAAAATGGATTTTGAGAAGATTTCATCACGAAAAAGGACCGAAAGGATTCGTAGGAATTCATAAGAAAAGAGTTGATTTTCTAAACAACCATGTGATTATAGAATTGTCATACTATCTTGATATGTCCGAAAGGAGTCATTTAGTAGATTGAATTCTTAGTAGTAGTTAGAACATGACATACATCATCGATTGTATTTCTACTCATTTTTAGTTGCGCATCATAACAAGTTTTACACCAAACTTTATATTCATAATTGCAATAATACTCCTAGACCTCATCATGGAATTATACACAAGTATATGCTTAGTTCTTATTTGATTTCTTTTTAAAAATATATTCATACAAACAAGGATTGACAACCTTTGTTAATAAACAAGTTCTACTATAAATAAACAAATCCCTTGGGACGATCTCGACTTACCCACCTTTATTACACCGGACGAGTATACTTGCTCGTATGTGCTAAAGAATTAATCGGATAAATCGTGTTTATAAATTTTAAAACTTGCACTAACAAATAGGCACATCACTAACTAGAAACTTTACTGATCTAATCTAATCCTAAATGTTATATTAGGCTATATTCTAATTAGATTACCCTAGTTTTAACCTTTCTCTATCAGTTTGCAAGAATCAAATTGTTACTGAACACCAAGAACACTCAAGATGGCAGATTCAACCCAATTTTGACTTTAACTTTGTACCTTCCAATTTTATGCTTTAAACAACCTAAATTAACCTAATGTGGACTAATAGTGCAGCAAGAACAGTGATGAGACAACAATAACAACAACAGACTCCCTAATCCAAACACCCCTTAATGTAACAGCTAACACTAAGTTTTTAGTTTTAAGCTTCTGAAACCTAAACTACTGATTACCCTAGTTTCCTTATCTCTATTAAAGACTAAATGGACTGCAAATTCTAACCCCTAGCAGCTAGAACACAGAATAGAAGGTAGAGCTAAATTAGGCAGTGAAGTGCAAACTAAGACTACTTATGCAGATAAGCTAGCAACAAACTACTTTGAATAAGCTGCAGGAACACAAATAAGCTAATAGGAAACTAACTTTAAGCTACTTAACTATAAATGCAAGAAAATAGAAAAGTGGACTTACTAATTTTCACCCCCGACTAAGTGGAGGGCTTTCCAAGCAGCCTATCTTTGGATAGGCTGAGCACTTCCTTGCTAGCTGCTCAACTTATCACTCCAAGCTACCAAATAAGCAATAAGCTAGAGCTTATTTGGTTTTCTGTTTTTTATTTTTATTTATTTATATTTTTTTTTTTATGGAAAGCAGTAAAGGAACTTCTAACTAATATAAGCTAAAGTTTATAAAAGCTACTAAGGAAATAAGCAGTAGGAAAATAAGCAGAAAGAAATAAGCAGTAAAGTAAAGAAAAGAGCTTTTTAAGAAAACTTAATTTTATTAAATCACTAAAAACTGAGTACAAAAGCTTGATTACAAAGGATTTGAGAAAGCTTAATAACACCTATTCTATGACTATAATTCTACACCACTGATTACACGAATTAGAGTCCTATTTATAGCCTTCAAGAGGCGGTTTGATGCTCAGTGAAGCTCCCAGAAGCAATCTCCTCGTCCCTTAGATCACACTCCAGAGGGTTCCAATGATTTTCAACCCTTGATTAGATGGATTTGATCACCTCAATCCTGCGTATAGTATGCTATTGGTCCACGTAGGCATCCCTAGATTCTTCTGACCTGGTTCTGACACCTTCTAGACCCAATCATTGGATAATGATTGGGTAATTATGTTGAATTTGACCGTGGTAAAAGTTAGGGTTCGTGGGGGGGTTGAATTGGGGAAAAACGGGGCGCGCCCTTTCTCTGTTATTTTTTTATTTTTATTTAAACGATATTAAATGTGGGAAAAGGGCCGGGTTTGGTTATTGGGCTAGGATTTTATTTTTGGGCTTTTGGGTTTGAAATGGGTTAATATAGTTTTGGGTTTAAGGGTAAGAATAGTTATAAGGTTTAAAGGTTTTAAAGGTTAAGGGGTTAATTTTGCAAAATCTGAAAACTTTAGGGACCAAGGCTGTAAATTTTGCAAAGTATTTTCCAGGGGCTACTTTTGTTAATCTCAACTTCTTAAAGGACCAAAATTGTCATTACTTCATTTTTGGCTTTGAGGGACTATTTCTGACAACTTTTTGAAATCTAGGGACCATTCTTGTAATTTTGTGAAAACTTCATCTAACTTTTGCAAGGGACTATTCTTGAAACTTTGGAATCTTCAGGGACTTCTCTTGACCATTTGGCTATAAATATTTGCTTCTTTCATTCCCGTGCTCGTTTTTCGTGATTTTGTCTCGGTTTTTATCGTTTTCTCATATTTTATTACCTGCATGTACAAAAACACAAAAACACATATATTTGGCATTTATTTGCGGGTTTTTGGTCTTTTAGGTCTTAATTTGGTCAAGAAAAGGTAAGCACATACCAAAGATTATAACTAATATAATTAACAGTAAATAACAGAAAATCAAATAACAGACAGAAAGGGGTAGAAACATAAGACAGACACTATGAACGTTAAATAAATAAAGCAGTAAAAGGCCGTGGCACGAGGCTCATGTTAAACACGATTCTCTTAAAACAGATTCGCCGTCTGTTTCCCAGGGTACAACGTCCAAAGCTGTTGTACGGCCAAACCTGACAAAATTTTCCTGAAAGATTACGGAAGCGATGCGAGTTTTTGATCGATGAAGACTGCTGGAATTCGGTTGCTATGGAGCTATCAATTTCTGTGTTGAAAACTGAATGAGGATTCGTTTACTATATAGGCTAAACATATCTTGGTCACCAAGATAAGATATCAGCCAAAAATAAACCGATATGCACAATCTGTTAAAACGATAACACGATTTGATATCTTACATTTATAAAAAACCAATTCTATATAAACTTGTTCTCAAAGTTTGAATCAGTTCTAAAATTCAATGGATACAAAATATGGAAACTTATTAAAACGAAATCTGCAGCAATCAAAGTTTGAATCAGTTCTAAAATTAAATGGATACAAAACATGGAAACTTATTAAAACGAATATGCAGCAAAAAATTTCGCACGTAGTAGGCGAGATTTTGGAGCTGCATTCGTGTCCGCAGGTCGCGCGGGCTCACATGAGTTCAGATGCTTCGAACTCATTTTGGCCCAGAAATCCCAACATCTGCACCCCCCACCCCTGCGCGCGCGCACATATGTGTGGGAGTAAAACCCAACTAAAAGAATTTGATAGCCAATACCAAGATTCCCTTATAAACAAGGTTTCACTTCATGTTTTTGGCGATGTGGGATGCAACATTTTTCCCATATATTGTGTTTCACGTACCTTACTTTGAGACACGATATCTCATTCATATTAACTCCATTTTGGACATACTTTAGCTCGTTGCGAAGCTCTCTTCAAGGAGAACGCAAAGCTACCAAGAAATATAAATATATATATAAAATATAAATGTATTAAATAGTGTCCAAATTTTGCAAAAACTCATTTTGCAAAACCCATTTTCCAACCCCCACATGAATGGAGATCGGTCGAAAACACACAAATGTTTCGGCAAAATTTCTGCGGTTAAGTCCTGCATAGGATAAGTAGGTGTAACCCTTTGAACCTTTCCTTGTGAGATGTACTTAGTCTCCTAGATCTGAGTAGACGCGACATCCTTGAACTCAACTTCTGTTTACATAGACAACATTACACTTCACACACGACTCTCCCTGACATTGTCAAGTCCTCATAATGTTCGTTATGTTCATGAACACTAGCCTGGTTCTGCAAGAGCTCTTAGAAATTGCGCCCCCATAATTTCCTTCGAAGCGACCCCACTTCTCTCTTACATAGGTGATTTCATCTTGAATCATTAAAGACATATGTTTTGTGATTTCATCTTGAATCATCATGTTTTGTGATTTCATCCTGAATCATTAAAGCCATATGTTTATCCTCTCAACAAGTCACATTGGTTATAGGAATGGACTAGGAAGTTACAATATTTAGGAACTCCCCCACATTGATGTGACTTCCCCCACATTTCTATGATTAGGTTGTCCTATTGAACCCAGATCTTGGGATCTCCAGTCAACTGGGTTAGGTTTTCCTTCATAGAAACTCATTCCTTCAAGGGCTTTAGTCCCATTCCTTTAGACAACTTACTAACTAACTCTCTGCTTAAGCCTTTCATTAGCGGATCCGCGATGTTATCCTTTGACTTCACATAGTCAATTGAGATAACTCCTGTTGAGAGTAGTTGTCGAATCAAATTATGTCGACGACGGATATGTCTAGACTTTCCATTATACATTATGCTATGAGCTCTGCCAATTGCCGATTGACTATCACAATGTATACTAATGGTCGTTACTGGAATTGACGTAGCCATTCCGCCTCTTGTCCGCATTTATCTAACGCGATAAATTCTGATTCCATCGTGGACTTAGCTATAACAATTTGTGGAAAACTAGAAGTGGGGGTTGAATAGTTTTCCCTCTTTTTCGTTTTATAAATGTTTGTTTCAAATTCTTTGATTAAAGTTTTCCTTTTTAAAATCTTAAAATGTTTTGTATCAAATCATCTATTAAGTTAAACTCAATATGAGGAGTGTGAATAATAATCTATTAGATCATATCATATAATTATACACACCATCACAATATTAACTTGTAACTATAACACAATCAATCATCATGACAATATAAGCAACATCCAGCACATATATGCAAGCATAGATATAAAGCGATAAACGCAAGAATAAATGTAAAGAGACAAGAGAAAGAAGATGCAAACCGGACACGATGATTTATAGTGGTTCGGCTACAAGGACACCTTCCTTGCCCTACTCCACTCCCCGAGTCACCTACTCGAGAGTTTTCTTCACTACTCAACAAGCTCCCTTTTGGCGGAGAAAACCTTACACAACTTTTGCTTACACCAATTAACGACACTAAGCTAAATGTCGAGTTCTAATAGTAGCTAGAACCAATCTCACAACACGACTTTGATCACTACACAACTTCTACATGACTTCACGACTTCTTCACGACTTCACGACTTCATGACTACTTCACAACTTCTTCTATACTCCACTACTTATTCACACACCTACTTCTTCACAACTACATGACTTCTCCACACTACTACTTCTTCCCACTACTTCTTACTCACTCATTGACTCACTACTAAGTAAGATCATCTTGATCTACTTATTACATATACATAACTCACAACTTCACATAAACACTAACTAGACTCTAATACATCTTTGGCTTTATGATAGGGAGGATTCTTCTCTTGCACTTTGAGTGGTGAAGGATTGGATCACTTGAAACAAAGACTTATAATCTTATGATCAAAGGATTTAGAAAGATGTTTTGAAAGGATTGGGACAGAAAATTTTCGTGCAAAAGGTCGGGAAAAATTGCAGAAATGAACCAGTATTTATAGGCAAACTTTTCTGACACAAGGAGCGTGCCGGCCCCCTTAAATAGGTGCCTGCCCCCTTAAAATTAAGGGGGCCGCCCAGACAGAAACGGCAGTTTTCTTGTCTTTTTCTGGGGAAGGTTTATCTAGTGAAATTTTAACTGTTTTTGGCTAAAAATTTAAATTCATATATTTATTATGAATTAAACATTTTCCTTTATATACCAAAAGTGTTTTAAAAATATATAAGATGTTTATAACATTTTATAAAATTTGTAGTGTCTAAATAAAATCCCTTTGATCATAAAATGTATTAGACATTTGTTTGTACATACCTTAAGTGATTGTTGAAGCATACTCGAGACGTTGAGATGTCGAGGCTTGTTGACGTATGAATGCATAGATGAATTGTGATCACAAGTAACTTAAGCACTTTACGTTATATGTTGTAACTTACATCTTTGTCATCATCAAAACATGAAGAGGATGTTTAGATTAAATATCGTAATATTCATGCCAACAATCTCCCCCTTTTTGATGATGACAAACTATGTAAACTATAACTTATAGTAAAATGTATAAGTTACTTGTTTACACTTCTTCTCCCCCTTTTGTCAAAGCAAAAAGGTGGACTCCTAGATGAGACTTCAACAATACTTCAATTCTTGAAATAAAGAGGCGAGCTTGCATCATGTAACACCCCCAAAATTCGGGTCCAGCGGAAGCATACATGTCATGGGGTGCTACGAAATTGGTATCATAACATAAGGTACAAAGAACGGTTTTTGTCTCAATCATTTAAAAGAAAATTTATTAACAACAAATGTTAAGCTTACATTATTCAAAAGTAGTGCGGAAGTAGGCCCATAATAATAAGTAAAGCGGTCCCAATTATTTATCAAAGTCGCCTACGACCATGCCCCTTGCCAAGCGCCTTCCTATAGTGAGCTATCGCCTTATACCTGAGAATACATGCTAAAAGGTCAGCTTACGCTGGTGAGTTCATAGAGTTTAAGAGGAAAACCACGAAGCTGTGAATTAGATAATTTAGTGTAGGACAACAGTGAGTATGATATGCACATGTAAGCACCTTAATGAAGTACACAAATGATCAACAACTAAATCTCAAGATGGCATATATGTATAGCTTGCTCGGATAATATTCACCAACTTAAGGGTGTGGGTGTCAACCCAAATAATATCGGGCGCTACTTCCCAAATGGTACTATCAATACATCCTAACCTCATAACTTGCGCAGAGTGTATTCACCCTTTACAAGGGTGTGGGTGTCAACCCAAGTATTTCTACCAATACAATCCTGAACTCATAGCTTGTGCAGAGTGTATTCACCATTTACAACGGTGTAGGTGTCAACCCAAGCATTTCTACCAATACAATCTTGGCCTCTTGTATTCGCCAAACGAATCCACATAGCAATTAATAACCACACAAAATGAATTCACACATATTGCAATCAAACGCACTTATTGTCCAAAATTATGAAAAACAGTAAATCACAGCATGAAACATTTTAAAGCAAGCAATCATGTCTTAAATAAACATTTCACGTATAGAGATAAACAATCATTAAGTTTAGTTAAAAACGAGCATGTACTCTCCCCCAAAGAAGTTTAAAACCAGTAAAAGTAGGGGATGAACTCACCTTAGCCACAGCAATGCAATGATCACGACTAACACAACTGGCATCTAGAGCTAATCACAACGATATCCGAAAGATGGGCACGACGGCACCAAGTAGTACGAGCACGATGGTACACCCTAATACGCATACGATTATCTCAAAATATAGCTCGTACCATAATGAAGTCTATAAAAGACAATGTGTCATAGTTTTCGTGGATTAGTTAAGTCATTACTTTATAAAAAGTTTAGCATCAATGTTTCGTGTGTGTGGTAAGAAGTCATAGACTCAAGATGCAACTCACGCCATAATGAAGAAGACATCGACATGCAACTCATGCCAAAGAGGAATAAACATCATCTTACAACTCACGCCAAAGTGGAATAAACATCGACATAGTCATGAAAAATGCTAACAACGCTTCAAACTAACCAAAGAAAGTCTAGACTATGACGACAATTAATCATGTAATATAAAATGGGTAAGTTTCGGTGTTTACCCCATATTCCCAAATAGTTTAATAAGTTTTATAGGAAAAACACAAGTTAATAATACAATTATCAAAGGATTAATGATTAAATAAAACTATAGATTTGTTTCAAGTCGAGTCTTATAAGAAGATATGTTATATAAGTAAAACATATATTAAAGAATGATTGGGTTAGAAAAATGTGTTAATATTAAAGAAAAAAATGTCTTTGTTTTATTATAATTTATCGGCTTACAGTCCACCGATAGTCGGGTAAGTGTAGTCCAATATGGGTTGTCCATCATGTAACTGGTATTGTCCAATATGAGTTGTCAAATAAGAAACTGATATTGTTCAATAGGAGTTGTCCATCACGTAACTGATATTTGTCCAATACATGCCCAACCGGATAGTCTTAGCCCGAAGTTAGTAACACATTAGTTTATTATTATGCTTAGTCCGTTAAGTGTTAATAATGTCTGACATCAAGTGCCAAGTCCCACTTATATCCGAAGCGTACCATACATCAGTCAACTAAATAGATCTCATTAACTAAACTTTTATTAACACAAAGTATAAAATCCAACATTCATTTACTTGGGTGGGCTTATGACCTGTAACCAAACGCACACTCTAATTTAGCCTTTTAGCAATTAATAATAAGATGCAACACTAACCCATATTCACAAACAAATCCAACGCACCCTATTTAGTTTTACTACCGTAAAATAGATTTCAAAAAAAAGACACAAGCATTAGTTCCAAATACAACACCCATTTTAGATTTAAAGAAAACAAGAAAGAGTTAGTAACAAATAACAATCTGAGTTTAACCTCGTGACCAAACGGGTCTAGTTGTGAGACCCAAACCAGAAAACGACAATGACATCAATAACAACAAGGAACTAACGAGAGTCCATTATCACACCCAAATCCAGGATCAAGAGCATAACAGGTTCGAGTCGACCCGAACCGTATTATAGCAGATTCAAACAAACACCTTTAGTTTTCTTACCACACAAATTCGGTTTAATCCGGTTTTCAATCACGAAACTTATAACCTCGTTTTTTTATCAATCAGATCCACGAAGAACATGACACACAACATATAATCGGTATATATCAAAACAACAAACGTGGATGACGGCTTACCCACAAACGAGAAGAAAAGAAAAAGAGAGACGTGAGGCGGAGAGGCGAAGGCGATGGTGGCGGAACTCGCGGTCACGCATCCAACTGAAACCCAAAAGAACATTAACTTGAACCAAACTCTCGATCTATTATTCAGAAGCTTCAACACGTCTCTTCGTGCGTCTATAGAAGTGGCGGCACACCATGGTGGCGGCGATGGAGTGGGTGGCTAGATAAAGCGCGTGCACCACAATTTCGTGGTGTACGTGGTGTGATGATAACATTTGAGTGGTGTTTTGATGGTGGTTCGCGACTGAGATGGCGCGTACGAGGTGTTTGATGACAAGTGGTGGCGCGTGTGGTACACCAAAATAACGGGGATGATGAGGGGAGTATGTTATGGGTGGCGGTGAGACTTGGTTGCCGGCGGTGTGGCCGGAAAATGGCCGGATGAGAGGGAGGAGAGGAGCGGCTGAAAAAGGAGAGAGAGAGAGAGAGAGAGAGAGAGAGAGAGAGAGAGGGAGGAAGAAAACTAAACCCTAGTTTTCTATAATGGTAGTATTTATAGGGTGAGAGTTGGATGTGTTGCAAACCCTAAAGCGCCCATAAGGACTAATCTTGCCAAACTCTTATATTTTTATTAAAACGAGGACGGAACCAAGTATTCATGTTATAAATATTTCCCGAGCACCCGAAACCATTTCTATAAATTTTAGAATCATTTTTTCCATAAACTTTGATTATAAATACTTATATCTTTATTTTTCATTGTCTGGATTAATTATTATTCGTGTTTCATATGTTTTATAGCCAAAATTCGCGTGAATTATTCTAGACCAGAGTACACGCTCCCGAAATATAAACAAAGAGAATAACAAATAAACATATGGGAAACCGAAATTTGCGTGTTGTCACACATCATCGTAAGTGAAGCCTTGATCATATCAACCTTTAAAATATGACTTTAGCGAATCCATGGATCAAATAAATTGCAAACTTATAACCTGCATCAAGGGTTAGTTTCCTGCAATGAAAATATATATAGATAGGGATGTAATACACATCACCAATGCTCCCCCTTGGTGTATGCTCCCCCTTAATTGAGGCATCAAGAAATCAAGCAACGGAAGAGTGCTACAAGGCAAAGTTAGTTGTAAAAGAATGCACATATACATAATGATGATGATAGATATATGCATGACACTTATTGGGGAACAAAATATGGATGTCTAAGGTATATGAACTAAAAATATGACACATGCAATTATTGTTTTAAAAACAACAACCTAAATTCCCCCAAAAAAATAATATGACCAACGCTTAAAACATGACAATGATTAGGACCTAATGCAAAGATTCAACCGAAAGATGCCAAAAAAAAATATATACTCTAAAAGAGTTAAAGAAAAATGAAGATGAGAATGATACGTTCTAAAAAAATGTAGAAAAAATGAGGAGGGATGAGCATGAATGGAAAGGGAAGGTGATGACAAAGGGTTGACAATTATGGTTTAGATTAATATATCGTTTGACAAAGGTGGATGATAGGGAATCATGGGATTTTTAGGTGTTTTGTTGGTTGACGACCACACTTGAAGCTTGGATATGTGAAATGAGGTGGTGATGACTCGACAACACTTGAAGCTTGGATATCTTCTTTGTGTTCTTCACTTGCTAGAAAGTGGAAAAGACGCATTTCGTTATGAAATTCACTTGGATAAGGTGGTGATGACTCAACAACACTTGAAGCTTGGATATCTTCTTTGTGTTCTTCACTTGCTAGGAAGTGGAAAAGACGCATTTCATAAAGAAATTCACTTGACTTTTGACTACATGAACAAACATGTTTATGAGAATATGGATATGACAGTTGCCCTTTGATTCAAAGAGCGACACAAGGATGAACATGGGTTTATGTATCATGATAGATGGTTTGACTTTCAGGGATTTAAGTTTTGGTGGCGATGATGCACTTAGTAGAATGTAGGGAATGGTTACGTGGTTGAATCTTCTTGTGAAGATGGGAAATGAGGATCAAGTGGAGATGACTAGGCGAAAGCAAAAGAGTGATGTTCAAGGAAGGAATTTCTTGGGTAGGAGGTGGTGGTGATACTTTTGGTGGTGGAGACAATTGTGAGTTGATATATCCATTGATGGATGAAGTGGTGTCATCTTCATTAGTAAGGTCAATGAAGAGTTGTTTTGGTGGTATGATGACAAGTTTTTGTTGGAGATGGTGGTTCTTGGTGGAGGTGACAAGTGGGTGTTGATTTCCCTTCCCATTAAATTCATGCTCATCCAGACATAGAGAGTGACACAAATAAAGACAAACCAACATGAAAACGATAATCTTGACAATGACACGAAGGATGAAGGATAGCATACAAGGAGGTTTTCCTAAAGGTGGACGGAAGGTGTTTGACATCTATATAATAATAGAGTCATGGCTCAAGAAATAGACATGAACAATGAGTGACATTTTAATTTGCATTTTGCTAATTAAAAATACTTAAACATTTCGGATGAAATATTTAAGTTGTCACATCAACTTAGAGAGGTATTAGATTACAATCTAACTATCTCTTGACAAAGGAGTGGATTATTTAGAAGGACATAAGATGATGAATAAGGAAGTAAGTATGCATGGAGACTCTAGGACACTTAAGATAGTTTTGAGACTAATATGACCTATCGGATTGTGACACTAAAATTCTCGTGAAATGAAGGTGTAGGATCTAAAGGCAAGAAATATATACCTAGATGAATGAGACATATAGAGTTAAGCATGTAAAGGCATATAATCAAATCACATAGGAGCAAATAAACATCTAGAAACAACATATTTGCGATATGCCATAAATCTAGGAATGAAAGCACCTAATGAGAAGCAAAGTTCATAAAAGTAGGCTTAGCGTTAGGTACATTTAGGAATAACAATTTAATCAAGTTGGAGAATGAGTATGAGACTATTACTAGTGGTGCTTAACTAAGGCTAAACACGACCATTTTTACGGGTTACACACACCCAACTTCTCACATAGAAGCAATTCAACCGTTAGGTTAAATTGAGTTTCTAGACAATAGGTTCTCCAGTAGTCATTCTCTTTTTAGAAGAAATTAAATTCCTAAATTTACCTATCGAAGAGTACCAAATATGAAGTTTGCTTGGTTTACTGATGCTTGGCTTAATGTGACTCAAACGTCATATTTTTATGAAGGTAAATCTAGATGATATATTTTATTCACGATCCCAATAGAGACGTGTTGAATGTTTAGATAAGAGTAAACAAAAAGTTTTAATCTTTTGTTCATGATTTACCGGTTGTTTGGTTTTGATGGCATATTACTTGATTTAATAAATGAGCTAGACTTAAGAGTGCACCTTAGCATCTCTTGTGAAATGAATCTCATTAAGATTATTTATCTTAAATGAGTTTGTGATTCTCAAATGATATCAAAACTAGACATTAATATATTCTTAAACAAATATTATTTTCTATGATTTTTGCCAATGTTATATATCATACTTTAACTAGTATTTGAAAAAATAAATTTTACTTGTTTATGGATTGTGACAAGTTATTTTTCAATTCTAATAACTTATATTATTTCAAAAAGGAAAGTGTAGTGCATTATCTTGTAACACAACCATTCATGCTACAAAGAAAATGAAATACATAGAATATATAGTGTGTATTATTCTTAAATATGTATTTTATCTTGAAGTGATGATTTTAAGTAGTGTGAGCAAAGTTTACATATGTTGTTAGTTTGCTCATGTTTGGTTTTTCGGATATGACAAATTTATCCATTGCATTGCAATGTAAATTGCTTGAATATTTCGGACGAAACATCCAA
>LBNU01031806.1:27666-38760 GCA_014162995.1 Artemisia annua
TACACAACTTTTGCTTACACCAATTAACGACACTAAGCTAAATGTCGAGTTCTAATAGTAGCTAGAACCAATCTCACAACACGACTTCGATCACTACACAACTTCTACTTGACTTCACGACTTCTTCACGACTTCACGACTACTTCACGACTTCTTCTATACTCCACTACTTATTCACACACCTACTTCTTCACAACTACATGACTTCTCCACACTACTACTTCTTCCCACTACTTCTTACTCACTCATTGACTCACTACTAAGTAAGATCATCTTGATCTACTTATTACATATACATAACTCACAACTTCACATAAACACTAACTAGACTCTAATACATCTTTGGCTTTATGATAGGGAGGATTCTTCTCTTGCACTTTGAGTGGTGAAGGATTGGATCACTTGAAACAAAGACTTATAATCTTATGATCAAAGGATTTAGAAAGATGTTTTGAAAGGATTGGGACTGAAAATTTCCGTGCAAAAGGTGTGGAAAAATAGCAGAAATGAACCAGTATTTATAGGCAAAAGTTTCTGACAACTGGAGCGTGCCGGCCCCCTTAAATGGTGGCCGGCCCCCTTAAAATTAAGGGGGCCGCCCTTATAATTAAGGGGGCCGCCCAGACAGAAATGGCAGTTTTCTTGTCTTTTTCTGGGGAAGGTTTATCTAGTGAAATTTTAACTGTTTTTTGCTAAAAATTTGAATTCATATATTTATTATGAATTAAACATTTTCCTTATATACCAAAAGTGTTTTTCAAACTATATAAGATTTTTATAACATTTTATAAAATTCGTAGTGTCTATATAAAATCCCTTTGATCATAAAATGTATTAGACATTTGTTTGTACATACCTTAAGTGATTGTTGAAGCATACTCGAGACGTTGAGATGTCGAGGCTTGTTGACGTATGATTGTTGAAGCATACTCGAGACGTTGAGATGTCGAGGCTTGTTGACGTATGAATGCATAGATGAATTGTGATCACAAGTAACTTAAGCACTTTACGTTATATGTTGTAACTTACATCTTTGTCATCGTCAAAACATGAAGAAGATGTTTAGATTAAAAATCGTAATATTCATGCCAACAAGCTTAACTTTATATAAACTTAGTGTAGTTTATACTTCATTTGTTTATGTATATTCAAGAGTGATCGGTTAGTATTTTAGGCCTTAAAATACATAGTGTGACGGGAGTGGTTGTACCCTTGTAAAAGAACTCGACATCTAGCTTAGTGTCGGAAATAGTGGATAGGCGACGTTAGGTTGGTTCTACCTTGAACTAGGACCCGGTATCTAGCTTTGTACCAGATAAAGTGTAAGCGACGTTTGTAAAGGTTTCTCCACCGGTGAAAGGAGCTTGTTGACTAGTGCTTGAAACTCTCGAGTTGGAAACTCAGGGCGTGGGTGTAGGGCAAGGAAAAAGAGCCCTTGTAGCCGAACCACGATAAACAATCGTGTTGTGGTTTGATCGTTTCTATTTTTATACTCTCTTATTAATTATTGATAATTAGTTAGAATCGTTAATTACACGTAAAGCTTTTCAAAGATTAACAAGTTAAAAAGCGGTAAACTATTCAACCCCCCTTCTAGTTTTCCACAATTGGCATCAAGAGCTACGTTACTCAAGATCTTTAAAATATGTTGTATTTTAAAACTTGGATCGATCCATGGATTTTGAAAATCTCAAAGAAGTGCAACCTATTCAAAAGCCACCGCTATTTGAAAAAGAAAACTTCCTTGAATGGAAAAGTAAATTTAAAAATTATGTGAGATCAATTGATCAAGATCTTTGGCACGTTATTTCTATTGGTGATTTCAAACCAACAAAAACAAGTTTTGAAAATCAAGATGATTATCTTAAGTTTGATAAAAACACTAAAGCTAAGATAATAATTTATAAAGCTTTACCGAGAATTGAATATGAAAGAATGTATTTTTGTCAAACGGCTAATGATATTTGGAAAAATATAATCAACTTTTATCAAGAAATATGTCAAGTCAAAGATGATCAATTCGATCTCACACAAGAATTAGAAGTCTTAGAAAAGCTAATAGATAGACACTTAGTTGAAGTAAATACATGTGCTACTAGTGTAAATGTTTTAAATGAAGGTATAAGTGAAGATGATTACTTATGTCGAGCTCAAAGAGGACTTGCTTACGATTCATGGAATGACACGGATGAAGATGAAGCCAACTATCCGGTTTGTGATTCTCAATTAGATAAAACATCAAGCAAGGTACAATTTGAAACCAAACACTTTTGCTTTGACAAATTTATCCTAGAGCTTTCTAAACTAGAAAATGAGTCTAAACTTTTATGGAACATGGACCTAAAAACTATCTTTAACAATGAACATTCAAAATCTCTTGTGAACAATCTTGAAAAAGAGATAATGTTAGAAGATAAAATGTCTAGACTTGAAAGTAATATTGAAATTGATCTAGGATGCAAAATATGTCTAGAATACAAACATGAAATTAAAAGGCAAAATGAAAAAGGAAAAATGTTGGCTAGGTTTGAAGAAAGTTCAAAATCTCTTGAAAGATTGTTGAAAAGTCAAAAGTCATTTAGAGATAAAACCGGTTTAGGATTTAACTCAAATGCACTATCAACAAGTAAAGAGCAAGTAAAGTTTGCTGAGCCTAGAAGAGATATTTAGAAGTATCTCAATCTCTAATAGAAGCTTATGATCTAAGGATATCATATTTTATGCGTTTATATGTTTATCTAACCTCCTTGGATTCATGAGTAATTGAGTTTCCAAGCTTTCCTTCATGACAAGATTAAACGCTTAATGATTATCTTCTTTATAATCTTTTCATGGAACTTAAAAGGTACACATTTCTTCAACTTACCTTTTATTGTCTTTTCTTGTTATCATTAAGATTTATCGTGTGTAGTATTTGTTGTGCATACTCTATGTTGTTCTTTCTTTAGTTAGTTATAACATAGATTAGCTTCTCCTTGTTTAAAGGATTTCTAAGTTACAATGAATAGGAGATATAAGGTGCTTCAGCTCTTTAAACTTTCGGGAATCGACACGAGAAACTCTTGAGTGAGTCTCACTTAATACTTGTCTACAAGTGAGCTAACTAAGAATCTCCGAAGTGATTAAACAACCAACACTTTTGTGATGCTTGCAAATCTAGTAAATCAAAACATTTCACAAATATTTGTAACACAACATCTTTTAACACTATATTTTCAATCGTGTCTTAATTCAACCACTCTTTTAATAAAATCTCATATAAGACACACAAAGGAAAATAAACCACATTAGGATACATTGGGATGATTGGGAGAAAATGATTTATAAACATCTAGGATTTGCACATCAAATTCGACCCATAGTCTTATGATGTTGTATCTCTTGGACATTTACAAAACATCAAAACTTATAGTGTTTTAAATAAAGAAACCTAAAGAGTCGAGGAGTCGTTGAATCCAACATTCGACGAAAGACCACCTCCTTCTAAGATATCATTTTTGGTAGATGATGACTTAGTCGAAAGTCCAACGATGGTAAGACAAGTAAGTTAAGAAAAATAGCAAGGAAGATGAACTATTAAAAAGAGAAAACATAGATGTCCAAGAATTCATAAGTCATAGTGTCATAACATTAAGGACAAAAGTTCAAAATGAAAATAACATCTCTCATCTTGTGTCAAACATTGAATCAAGTAATATTGACAAGGTCATAAAACTTGAATTATGGATCATAGTTGTAATTAAACAAACTCGATAAAAATAGTTTTTGGACATTAGAGTAAAACAACGATCGAAAATAAATCTTTCAAAATAGATAAAATGAATGTAGTGTCAATCTATGAAAGACTTTTTGAAAACTTAAGCAAGCTCCAAAAACAAGGAATAATCACTCAAAGACATTCCTAATTACTCACAAGTTCACAATGATTAAGTCTTATATGACTTATCAAGAATGAGATTAGTGAATCCGTAGGTAAAACTAAACATAGAGAAATGTTTGGAAGTTTACTTGTTCTCACAACAAATAGATCCAACATTATGTTTAGTGCTTGTCTATGTGCTCGTATTAGAAAAGATCCTAAAACAATTCTTTCGGAAGAGATTATTTGGATACATCAAAAGGTACTACACACCTAGGAGTATGGTATCCCAAAGGAACGGGAATAGAAACCATAGTGTATGCCAACTAAAATTTTGTCGGTAATTAAGTTGATAGAAAAAGCACAAGTGGTACTTGCACTTTTATACTTACTTACCCAATGAGTCTCTAAGAAGCTTAAGGCTCTCAAATCAGTATCGGATGGAGAAGCACGTCAACAAGCTCCGTTAGAACAAGCAAACTCACGTCAACAACGGAATTCCCCTTTTCAATAGTTTCATCGACTTCAGCGACAATCCTATCAAATGTGTTCTCAATTAACATATTGTGATCCATCATCATCGCCTTGGTAAAAATGTTCATTGAGGAACATCTCAACCAAGAAAGTTTCATATTGTCGACGTTTTCACAAAACCTCTTGAATGAGAATCATTCATCCCTCTTAGATTTAGTTTAGGACTCATGAAACCTAAAACCATAGTTTTGAACATTAGAATAAACACACAAAAATCAAAACAAATAATTAAAGTTTTTCCCTCTGCTGAACCCACGGAACCTTGCGACTAGACGGACGGAACCCTCGTTTTGGTTCCGCCTGGTCCGCCAAGTCTGCAGGTTGATTTTTGTTTAATTTTAAACCAAACACACTCTAATCACAAACCTCAACTCACAAGCAGCCACTATACACTCAAGAACACTCTCACACACGAAAATTAGGGCTTTCACTCAATCATCAACCTCTTCATTCAAACATTGTAAGTACTCTTTGCATAATCATCTCCTTAATTCATACATAAGATTTCCACTCATTCACAACAACAATAATCTTAGGGTTTATGCATAAAATTGAAAATCCATGGCTATGAACAAAATAGTCATAATTCAAATTAGTTAGGAATTGCATCTTGTTGAACATTATCATGATTTACCAAACACACCAAGTGCATTGTCTATCAAAAATTGCTTCCCAAATTAGAACCTTTCACCTCATTGTTAAAACAAATGAAAAACATTATGAAAACATCACTTGCATAACTAATATGTATTTTCTAGTACATTCAATTAAGAGCACGTGGGTTATCGTTTGTTTTAAAACAAAATGTGTTTCATAAAATGCTTTGAGCTTCAAAATGAGTCAAAATAACCACGTCTCTACTTTTTGGCATATAGGAACACATTAGATCATCCATATTGTAAAAATCGTTAACCTAAACTTTAATGTGAAATTGTGTGTTTTCTAGGAATCAACATGCCTCCCGCAACATTCTCCGATCACAAGGAAACTCTTAATTACTTGCCCGAACACCATAGGACCAAAGGCCTTACTAAAGATCAAGTTGAAACTTTTAAGGGTCTAGAAAAACGCTATGTTCATGAAGGAAGAACCATTGATCCATCCTTCCTAAAAGGAACTTCCATTCGTCAAAACTTTGCCGCTATCAACTTTGATTGCCTCCTAGACATAGATGAGCCAATTTGTCCTAGGTTCATTTTGGAGTTCTATGCAACTATAAGCCTTTCCTTTAATGACTACGGTAAGATCTCATTAACCTTCTCAACCAATCAACATCCACATTTCATATCTTTAAAAGATTTTGCCAATATTCTCGGTGTCCCTAATGTTGGTACTTGTCTCTACACGGATAAGTGGCCTCTTTCTAGTCTTGATTCCATTGAGCGTTATCATCCATACGACACTCCACTTGCGAGTAAGTAAGTAATTTGTGAGCATCTCTTTGTTAGGACCTCAACCACTAGGAAGAATCGTTCGGGGAATGAGGTAAATAAGGACCCTTTTGGTATGGAACTCAATGAGCTTAAACCATAATTTAAGAAATGGGAAGAAATTCTTAGAGCCAACGTAATAAGTTCCATAGGAAATAGAGATCATGTCAACACTTGTCTTAGCTACATGCTCTTTAGCATTTCCACTGGCCAACCCTTTAACTTAGCTTATTACTTAGCCAAAAGAATGGCCGACATATCCTTGGTTGGAACAACCGCTCTCCCTTATGGAATGCTTCTCACCCGTCTCTTTAGAGCAATCTCGCCCATTCCTCCTACCAATAAGGGAATTTGCCTTGATTACACTCTCGTTCCTCACATATTCGTCCCTCTAAGTGATAAAAGAGTCTTCAAAGCTAAGGGCAAGCGTACTCGCTCTCCTTCACCATCATCATCATCATCCGATATGAGCGATAACGATAATCTTCCAAACTCTAAGCTACCCCCTTTAGACTACCTTCAAGAACTTCCCGTCATTAGCAGTGCATCCGAAGAGTTCAAGCAAACCAAAGGAATATTCAAGTGCTTTGGAAGGTACCTAGGAAAGCTCAAGAAGAAGATAGACCGGTTGTGAGATGTGTGTTTAAGGAGCGTTTGGCATTATGTAGCTTTTAGAACTTTGTATGGGTTAAACTATGTGATTTGTATTGCTTTGTACTTCCATGCTTTATTATTTTCTTCGGACAATGTTTTGTATTAGCAATTATGCATATTGAAGACATTTGAGATGTTTGTCAAATTTTCATGCTTATGGAAAATTTCACTAATTATAGTAAATTCGCTAGCCCCTGGTCAAAGTCCAGTGGTATGAGTGTTTACATGTCCATTTTTTGCATTTCCTAATCAGATATGTGATAAATTTTTATTTTTAGGAGTTTTCGGAAAAATTGAAAATCGTCTCGACAGTCAAAAACGCGGACTGTCTACTTTTTGGGGTCTGGCGGATTTAGCGGAACCTTAGACAGGGTTCCGCCAGTGCAAAAATCTGGGTAACCCAGTTTTGGCCCAACGGATCAGACGGAACCCTCAAATGGGTTCCGCCCTTGATGTCTCAGGGATCCGTCAGACACCTGCAGAAAATTTTCCTTTATTTTCTAAAATTTCATTCTTTTTAAACTCCAAATCATTTTCATTAGTGAGGAACATCCTTCCTAAATTCCAACAAACACATTACGAACCTTTTTACTCACTAGAACCAATAGGAAGCCAGTTCCCGCCAAAATTCAAATTCAAACATAACTAACCCAAGGAACCCTTAAAAAGGATCCTTGAAATCCTTAGAACATTTTCAACCAAATCACTTCCCATGATCACATAGCATTGAGTGCATAAGTTAGTCTTTCACTCCACTCAACTTCATTGGATTGACCTCCAATGATTTGACAAATTCTTGGAAATCTTCCAAATGATTAGGAACCATCAAATTTATATGGAACACATCAAATCCAAACACTCCTTTCCATGACATGTTCTCCTTATAAATTTGACCACCTTAGAACACCTCAAACTCACACTAACACAACAATTTCTCTCAATCCCAAAATTCTAGCTGACTCCTTCCCAAACTAACCAGTTAACCAGGTGTGGTCAACAAGTCAAATCTGAGAGAGGAGAGATCAATTTATGATCCGGTGCAAGCACAGTGTATTCCCGGGTCGTTATGTCCCAGCGAGATTGAAATTGTGTTTTGGAAACGTTCTAGGAATAAGTGATTTGGGAATAGTAACCAGATAATGATTGGATTGATTTACACTAATGGAAATGAGTTAAATAACAGTTATTAACAATTACGGGGANATTGGATTGACCTCCAATGATTTGACAAATTCTTGGAAATCTTCCAAATGATTAGGAACCATCAAATTTGTATGGAACACATCAAATCCAAACACTCCTTTCCATGACATGTTCTCCTTATAAATTTGACCACCTTAGAACACCTCAAACTCACACTAACACAACTATTTCTCTCAATCCCAAAATTCTAGCTGACTCCTTCCCAAACTAACCAGTTAACCAGGTGTGGTCAACAAGTCAAATCTGAGAGAGGAGAGATCAATTTATGATCCGGTGCAAGCACAGTGTATTCCCGGGTCGTTATGTCCCAGCGAGATTGAAATTGTGTTTTGGAAACGTTCTAGGAATAAGTGATTTGGGAATAGTAACCAGATAATGATTGGATTGATTTACACTAATGGAAATGAGTTAAATAACAGTTATTAACAATTACGGGGAATCAGATAAACTAAAAACGTAAATGGAATTAAAACAAACGTAAATTCGTGCTGGAAAAGTGGGAATTACACAAAAATAAACTACAGGGGGTGAAAATGACTTTTTACAAACTTAATATTAAAAGAAAATTTTATAAAAAAAGAAAAATATTTTTTTGATTATTTTATTATTTAATATTAATTAAAAGTATTTAATACTTATAATTATATCTAAATTAAACTAAATATAATATAATAATAAATAAAACTAAGAAAATGAAAATTTATTTTTAAAAACTCTGAAATAACTTAAAAATATTATAAAAACTAAAAATATGTATTTTTGTCTTTTTCTGAATTTAATATTAGTTAATTACTAATTACTTATTAATTAACTAATTAACTAATTTAAATTACTAATAATACTAAAAATGACTTAGAAAATTAGAAAATATTTTATAAAACTATATAACTAATACAGGAACCTTAAAAAATTATAAAAAGTTTATAAAAACTATTATTAGACTAGTTTATTAATTATTTACATAATTACTAATTAAGAACTATTTAAACTAATTTAATTAAAATAAATAGCAAATGAACAGTAATAATTATGAAAATATTCCTGAATATAATTTATATTATATAAAAGCTAGGAAAAATATAAAAACTAGGTAGTGCTTAATAAAAACTAATTTTCCTATTTAATACTTAAATATTAATTAATAATTAATAGAACTAATATTAAATCTAATAAATAATAAATAACAATATTAAATTCTGGAAAAATTACTAAAAATACTTTAATATAAAAGAAAATTAATAAAAATATAAAAATGCAAATTACTTAATAAAAAGCTAAAAAGGAAAATTAAAAAGATAAATAATATTAAATAGAAGTTATCACTTAAATTTATTTTGGGATTTTCTGGTTTTTCTTTTGGAAAATATTTTATACCTAAAAACTAAGAACTTTTGTGAAAACAAGTTTTCCCAAGCTTAAAAATAAGCAAAATGGACACAAAAAGCTCTCACAGTGGACTTTTGTTGACTTTTGCTAGAAAAGAGCTTCGGTGTGGTCCACAATGGTAAATTATGGTTTAAACTAGCTGAGTGGACTGAAATAAGCAAGAAACAACAAGAGAATACCATTGATAAGCAAATAAGCACAAAAATAAGCATTTGAAATCTTGTTTCTACATAGAAAATGGGACAATATGCAGCCCTTTGTGGGGTCCACAAGCTTGCTCAAGGGTCAAAAACAAAAGTTGATCCAAAAAGCTGGCTAGGAGGGCTTTCCAATAAGCCAAGAATTAGAGCTTAAGGCTCACTAATAAGCTTGGGGTGAGCTTGTGAAATTTGGTGTAAAGCTGTGCACAGGGGAAATTTGCTAAAAAGTGCTAAAAGAAAAGCAGCAAATAAGCAGTTTAACTAAGCTAAACAAAATAACTAAAAATATCCTAATGAAGATATGCAACAAAATATTAATGCCCAAAAAGTACAAGTCCTGAAACCTAGTATTAAGACCTAGAGAAAATCAACTAGTTTATTCAAAAAAAAATTTGCGACAATTTTGACTTTTTGAGAAACATGGAATTTTTGACTTTTATGAACTTTGGTCTGATCCTAATGACTAAATATGATGTTATAAGCTAAAGTGACACTAATTCAAGTCATTAAAACAACTTATGCAAGTAAATCCTAGGTTCTCCAATCCTAAATTTCAACAGATATGCAATAGTAGAGATTACACTTGCATTTTGACTTTTTCATGAACACTCACTGGTTTTTATGGTTTCACTAAGATATTAGAGCCTAATAATACATGTTACAACCAGAGTTAACAACAAAAACAATCTTAAACCTTACTATATCAGATCATCCAAACACCCCTAATGAGGACTGTAAAAGAGATTTTCAAAGGAAAAAGCTGATTTGAACCATGAGATTGATTCCAAAGATTATATAATGACACAATAAGCCTATTTAAGCACAGATGCACACTTAATAACAGCTAACACTCTTAAATCACTACTAATCATTTTGGACAGTTAAATGAGAGATTTTTAGCACAAGGTAAACTAGTTAACAATTATACAATATTAAGCAATAACATTACTTAAATACACCTAAGGAACTTAAAAACACAAAGATAAACAACTAGTAAGCATTAGAACACTAAAAAGATAAATAAAACTTACAAAAGCTCCACACTGAGAACAAGATATACAGACCAATAGAACCCAATCCTAAGCTTCCCAAGAAGCACTACAACCATGGCAATCCAAAATCCACCATGCTCCATGCATCATTTGCCATTCACACTGATTTTTTATTTTATATTTATTTATTGAGTATTTTTGAGTAATTTTTAGTTTTCTTATCTAAAAAGGATTTAATACTTTCTAAACTGTTTAAAACTTGTAAATGAACTTCTGAGAGTCAATTGGAACAGGAAACCAAATATTTTAACAAATTTCAAATAAAAGTGTCAATTTCATTTGAAACTGCAAAACATGAATTAAGATAACAAGACTGGAATTAATGATTAAATAAAGTTCATTAAGCACTAAGAGAACTGATTACAACTAATTTTAGCTAAATTTAGCAACTGGAAAAGTAAATTACATTTAAAACGACATCTACAACTACACTACTCCTAATTAATCTTCACTTCTGCTTCAATCTTCATCTTTATAGACTTTTTGGGTTTCCAAGTGGCTTCTGGTCAAATCCCACTTTTATTTGTGGCCACTGGATGAGCAGAAGTGATCTGAGCCTTTGATTCATGTTTTGGCGCCAAAATTGTCAATAGATATTTTTAGTTAACGTAAAGCAATTTGAGGGCATTTATTGGCTCTTGGTGTGTTGTGGAGGTGGAGGGGATAAGGTAGACAGTTGGTGGCAGTCAAGTGGGGAGAGTTGGGGTGGAATACCAGGTATGTGGAAGTGGTGGTATTGTGGTTTGGAAGGGAAGGGTCAAACGGTGGGTTTGACT
>LBNU01031806.1:41373-70100 GCA_014162995.1 Artemisia annua
TTTCTCCACCGGTGAAAGGAGCTTGTTGACTAGTGCTTGAAACTCTCGAGTTGGAAACTCGGGGCGTGGATGTAGGGCAAGGAAAAAGAGTCCTTGTAGCCGAACCACGATAAACAATCGTGTTGTGGTTTGATCGTTTCTATTTTTATACTCTCTTATTAATTATTGATAATTAGTTAAAATCGTTAATTACACGTAAAGCTTTTCAAAGATTAACAAGTTAAAAAGCGGTAAACTATTCAACCCCCCTTCTAGTTTTCCACAGTCTTGTTAGCATTTCACCATAAGTCCATCTTAACTGCCATAAAATTGCAAATTGGTGTTTTTGGGGTAATGTGGTTAAGTGTTGCTGATCCTTGCTTATTGATGTTCATACAAGCTCAGTAAAAGCTTACTTGTCAGTTTCATGCACTAGAATTCCATTTTGCTTCGTAAACTTGACAATAGCAGTTTTTAAGGGGTGTTTGGCTCAGGGCCATTCTCTGTGTTCAGGATAGTTTTTGTTGTTACAAATGGTTTAAATAGATTGCATTAGGTCCTTTTAGGTTAACAAAGTCATAAAATTCAGTGGTCATTTGTCAAAAAGTCAAAATCCATTTCAATTTTCTCATTTCATTCCACTGTCAAGATCCTCAGTTTGCATAATCCTAGGAATAGTTGCATAAGTAGTATTAGTTGCTTAATTCAATCATTTAGTGGCTTATAACATCATATTAGATCATTCATAAGAAATCCAAGTTCAAAAAGGTCAAACATTCTCAAATTCATGAAAAGTCAAAAAACTCTCAACTGTCAATATGGCCAGATTTTTAGAATAATGCACAGGGTTCAATAGGATTTGGAAATGAAAAACTCTTGTTGTTCTATGCTTTTTGGTTGCTTTTCTAACTGAATCAAAAAGAAAATCCAAGTTTGAAAGCCATTTGCTTATAAAATTTTAGTCTCAAAGTCACCCAGTTGCTCTTTAACCTCCCATGTGTACAGTCTTTACACCCATCTTTATAAGCTCACACAGAGCTTATTAGTAGGACCCACCTTTTGATTCTTGGCTTTTTGGAAAGCCCACAAGCCCAGCTCTAAGGTTCAAGTCTCGTTTTGCATTTTCAAGCTTGTTTGATAGGGCTGCTAGTAGCTTTTTGTTTGTCCCATTTCACTGTGTATACTGAATTCTCAGTGTATACTAGCTTTTTCATAAGCTTCTTATAAGCTCTGTAGTGGGTCCCACTCAAAGAGCTTTAGCTTTTTGGAAAGCTCACCAACCCAGCTTGCTACTTCCATACTCATTTTGTGCTTTTTAGCTTAATTGATAAGCTGGGATTGCTTGTGAAATAGTCTGCAGGGTCTATTTGGTTCTGTGGTATTTTGGATTGCTTATTTGCTTATTTTAGCTTATTGGTGTGATTATTTGCATGATTTAGTTTGTTTCCAGTATAAGTAACTTGTTTGTAGCTTGTTCTCTCTTTGGTTCAGTCTCATTAGCTTATCAATTGCCTTTTCACCTTAGAAATCTTACTGTTGAGCTTATTAAGCTGCAAACTGTTTATTTTTGAGTTTCATAAAAAGTGTTTTCACAAAAGTTGGTCATTTTCAGTATATAAATAGTTTCCAAAAAAAAATCCAAAAATCATCACTTTTTAAAATAGTGATAGCTTCTATTTAAGAAGTTTTAGCTATTTAGCTTATTTTTCAACTTTTTCATTAAGCACTTAGTACTTTTTATATTTTTCCTAGGTTTCTGCACTAGCATAGTATTTATATAAAAAAATTCATAATTTTATCTTTTCATTTAGTATTTATAATAATTAATAATAGTTAAATTAGTTTTAAATAAAAAATCAAAAAGAAAATCACTTACTGTTTATTTTTAATCACTAGCATTGTTTTATATTTTTTCTAGCTTTTATAAATCATATAGTATTTTTAGAAAACAGTTTCATAAGTGTTACTGTTAATTTGCTATTTTTTTAATTAAATTAGTTTAACTAGCTTTTAATTAATAACTAAGTAAATAATTAGTAAAATAGTTTAATAACAATTTTTATAAACTTTTTATATTTTTTTTAGGATTCCTGTGATGGTTAATTAGTTTTATAAAAGTTTTCATAATTATCTAAGTCATTTTAGTACTTTTAGTAATTTAAATTAGTTAAACTAGTTTAATTAGTTTAATTAGTAATTAATTAATATTAAATTCACAAAAAGACAAAAAGATATATTTATTGTTTTTAAATTATTTTTAAGTTATTTTTGAATTTTTGAAAGTAAATTTTCTTTTTCTTAGGTTAAATTAATATTATATTACATTTAGTTTAATTTAAATATTAATTAGTAATTAAATAGTTTTAATTAATATTAAATAATCAAATAATCAAAAAAATATTTTTCTTTTTTATAAAATTTTCTTTTTATAATAAGTTTGTAAAAAGTCATTTTCACCCCCTCTAGTTTATTTTTGCTTAATTTGTCCTTTTCCCAGTACGCGTTTACGTTTGTTTTAATTTTAAATACGCTTTAGGTTTATCTGATTTCCAGTTATTGTTAATATTGATTATCTGTGTTATTTTCACTTATATCTGCTTAGTGTAATCAATCCAAATCATTGTTTGTTACTATTCCCAATCACTGAATCCCTTGAACGTTTTCCAAAATACAATTTCAATCTCGCTGGGACATAACGACCCGGGAATACACTGTGCTTGCACCGGATTATAAATTGATCTCTCCTCTCTCAGATTTGACTTGTTGACCACACTTGGTTGACTGGTTAGTTTGGGAGGAGTCAATAAGTACACTGAGGTTTATAATGAATTTTATTAATATTATGATTTCATACATTACTGTCTTATACCTAAGCTTGAATAACTTGTACTTTAACGTTTAAGACTTAGATATATATATTATCATATATAATAACTTAGGGTTGTATAATTGACAAACATTTAGTTTGTACGTTAAGTATATTAAGGAAATATCGTAAAGTGGTAAATGAAAGTTGAAAACATTTATACTTAGCATATAAAGATATTTATTCAGGACGAATTTTAAGTGAACACGTTTGAGTTACGTGACATTAGTTGATTAAAAAAAATAGACGTGAAAAACAGACAAGTATTCTATTGTTTAAGTATTACTATAAGTGGAAATTTATCGGTGGTTACAACTTTCAAGTATACACACATATGTACACAGTAATTGGATGTATTTATATTTTGTAAATGGGCATGCTAAATTTATAACTTAGTTAAGACAAAAAGAATTGTACATCTTGTAATTTTCATTTTCATGATGCCATATATGAAATCTTGGCATATTGTAACCAAAACTCATTGGACGACCTTCGCTTTAGCGAAATTCGAACAACCAACCTGATAAATTTGAACGTTAAAAACATTAATTTCTTAAACTTTAGGGTTACATGGGGAATAAAACAATGAGGACTCAATGGCACAATTTTTCGTGAATTCTTTAAACAAGTATTGTCCAAAAATAATATTAAACATGCTTAAATAGATTTTAAAAATATTAGTCTTAATTTTATACAAAATAGTTTGCTATTGTTTTAAGCCGCTTCAACCTAAAAAACTCGTTATCCGTAAATGTATTATCATATAAAGGATAAGGTATTAAGAGGTCATCCGTTTATTAAACTTTTTACCATAAGGCCCTCAATGTATAAAACCAATCTTTTAGGCTACCCAATTATGTCTTTGAGCACATTTATTCCAATTCAATCCAAATCCAAGCCGGGATATCATTATGGGACAAAATACTCTTATTTTAGAAAATACTATAAAAACTAATTCAATATTTGTTACCAATCATACTCTTGTGACAAAACACAAAAGCATATCCAAGTATATTAATCCTTAATAATCATGAGTTTCTGATATTGTCTTCTATCTCCTAACCAGTTTAACTGCAACATTATGTTATGTCGTTTTTATCGCTGATTGCAAGAACCCAATTTAAAGTGAAAGAAAACAGTCCATAACTAAAGTAACATATATGCACTAAATAAAGAATGTACAAGAAGATAATGGTTATGTGTGACAATTCGTGTTGAAACTTGAAATCAAAACGCACACACGTTTTGACGGGTTGGGGACGTCAACCAAAACCCGACCCAATTATTAAACGAGTTATCCATATCGACCACTCATTTAACCACAACCTTAGCCCATTTATTATTGTGTTAGTGTTAAATCGTGTCTTGTGATAGGTGAAAACCAGTGATAATCTATCACATTCAAACATTTTTATGAGTTACGCTCAGATTTTTCAACTATTTATTCACATTAAGATAAAAGCAGATTCAGAATTTTCAAAAATGATTGAGATTCAGATATACGACTCAAATTTGATTCTCTCAACAATCAAACAACACTTTAGGCTAGGGGTGAGCAAAACCGCCCGAGTCCCGACAACCGACCCGATCCCGACATAAACCGATAGTCCCGAAACTGAATAATAGCTTCTCGGGTCGGGAGTCAGGATGAACTTTTAGCATTTTCGGGATTCGGGACGGGCCAAAAACCGACAAAATACAAGCAAAAACCGATTACTTTCGTGACGGGTCGGGACGGGACGGGACGAGCCAAAAAACCGACTACTTTCGGGTCGGTATTCGGTTTATGATTTAGGTGACTTTCGGGATCGGGATTAGTCGGGACAGGTCGGGATCCGGCCCGATGCTCAGCCCTACTTTAGGCAAACAAATAAACCTTTATGTATTAGAAAAGGACCAAAACTAGAAACCACAATCATCCACAAGGACCATGATCAAAACAAACCCCCATTGCTTCCTCCAATACTCCACTCTTTGAGGAAGACACGGCACTCCATCACCACGTGTCACCATCCCATTCGCTAATCCCCCTCCCAATCCCTTTAAATAACCACACCCTATCACATCCCAAAACCCCACACAAAAATATCTCCCCACCACAATGAAAACTCTCCTCTCTCTCATCCTCCTAATCTCCGTTACAGTCAACGCCGTAACAGATTCCGTTACAGACCCATTAATCCGTCAAGTCATCCCAGAATCCGAACAACAACAACCCCTTTTAACCGATGAACATCACTTCACACTATTCAAGAGCAAATTCAACAAGGCGTACGTTAGCGAGGAGGAGCATGATTACAGATTCTCGGTGTTCAAGGCTAACTTGCGCCGTGCTAAAAGGCACCAGCTGTTAGATCCAACGGCTGAGCATGGAGTGACTAAGTTTTCGGATTTGACTCCGACAGAGTTTAAGGAAAAGTATTTGGGGTTGAGGAGTGGTGGGAAGCTTAAGTTTCCTGCTGATGCGAATAACGCGCCGATTTTGCCGACGAGTGATTTGCCGGAGGAGTTTGATTGGAGAGATCATGGTGCTGTTACTCCTGTTAAAGACCAGGTATATATTTTTTTGATGATCGGGTATATTAGGATTGACCGTTGACTTTTTATAAAATAATTTGATGATCAGAGATATATATTAGGTTAGGTTTTTTAATTGAACGTTGACTTTTTTTTATTGTTGATGGAATAGTATCGGATTATGATTAGTTTATATGTAGGCGTAATTAAATAATTGAATTGGATTGTGTTTTGATGAATTTGTGATCAGAATGAGAAATCAGTTGTGAAGTTTTTTAATGTGTTTATGGAAAGTGTTCTTATTTGCTGTGTTACGATGTCGTGTGATGATTTTAATTTTGTGGGATGTTGTTGAAGGGTTCATGTGGATCGTGCTGGTCGTTTAGCACTACTGGAGCTTTGGAGGGATCTCACTTTCTTCAAACAGGAGAGTTGGTTAGTCTCAGTGAGCAGCAGCTTGTGGATTGTGATCACGAGGTGCGTAGCATTTCTTGACTTTATTGTTTGTACTATACTCATATTTTTACTTCTTTAGGTATTTGAATCCCATGGGAATTGCATCAGTAATTTGTTTAGGGTTGACACTGTATGATTCCAAACTTTTTGAAATTGAAAACTCCTAGTTAGGGCTAAGAGTGTTTCTTGTGGTTGTGTTGCAGTGTGATCCAGCCGAAAAGAATTCATGTGACGCTGGCTGCAATGGTGGGCTGATGAACAATGCATTCGAGTATATACTTAAGGCTGGTGGAGTTCAAAAGGAATCGGATTACCCCTACACCGGAAAAGATGGTACCTGTCACTTTGACAAGTCAAAAATCGCTGCATCTGTCGCAAATTTCAGTGTTGTTGGTACTGACGAGGACCAAATTGCCGCCAACCTTGTCAAGCATGGCCCTCTTGCAAGTAAATACCACACCAACTCAAACTATTATATATGGTATCATATAAAGATTGATCTTTAAAATATTAACTAAAGCCCTTTATCTTCCTTGCAGTTGGAATCAATGCAGCTTGGATGCAAACATATATTGGCAAAGTTTCATGCCCGTATGTTTGTTCTAAAAAGCGTTTGGATCATGGTGTTCTTTTGGTTGGGTATGGATCAGCTGGTTATGCACCTAGCAGACTCAAGGAGAAGCCATACTGGATCATCAAGAACTCATGGGGACCAAACTGGGGAGAGGATGGATACTACAAGATCTGCAGCGGTTACAATTTGTGCGGGATGGACACCATGGTTTCAGCTGTGGTTTCCACTAACACCTAATAATTGTGTTCGAATTGGTGTTTGAATAACAAAATGTGTACATATGTATTGCAAACAATGTCTATTGTTGAAGCTTATGCTGCTATTGCATTTTCGTTTCGCTATCAACATTACTAGGTTTTAATTTGTAATGTCTTGTGCTTTCGGTGATGGTTTTATGCAACTTTGTTTTCTAAGTTTGTACTGTTGGAGTATGCTCATGTCATAATAAATAATTATATGGCTAGAAACATGTGAGTCTATGGGGTCACGCACATATACACAGAGGTACCACATAATATAACGCATCTATTGTATTTGCGTTATATATATAACCTACGTAACTCGGGATCAATAATGGGCTTCTAATTACTATACTAGTATTTAATTTATTGAGTTGGACACATCAAATGGGCAAACCCATTTGGTTTTCTAATAAACTGATTACAATTAAAAGAGATAGAAAATCGTTTTTGTAGGAGTTTGTTATTGACTTATTTACCTACAAATACGAGATATACATTTTATACTCATTTAACCTAATTAGATAATATTAGTCTCATGCTTTTTACCCTACAACAAAAGGTACGGCAGTAGAGAAAAATAAATATTTTCTATTATCTAAATCTTGTATCTAGTGTAGTGCAAGAGTTGTTACGTAATAAGGGTTATAAAGACTAGCATCAAGGTGGTATACGGTGAAGTGTAGTGTGTTTCATACTTAGAGGTGATCAACCTAATTGATCATTTGGGTTTCTTAGATAGTCGGGTTATTGGTGAAATTCTCCTAACGATCTAGCCGAATCACGTAACAAAGATATACCATTATGTTGTTTATTTATTGATTGATCATATGGCTATATGGATCTTTGTTAGGTGATGTTTTCCACGTTTATATGTTTTTTTTATATTTATATATATTCAACATCACCTATAGTGGTATCACGAGCCATCATATGATGTCATATGATCATCTAGTATGCGTAAAAATGGCTAAAAACGCGTTTTTTTAATGGATTCAAAAGGATGTCTTCAAAACAGCCCCGAGGGCTAATTTTTTAAATTAATTCGACGCATATGGGGTCTTATGATCTGCACTTTTTGATCCCATGGCCATTTGTTATGCATATATTAATTAGTATACTTGTCGGGTACGTGAAAAATGGACTAAAACGCATTTAATTGATCGATTTATGAAACGATTTCAAAACAGCCCTTATGGCTTAATTTTCTGTGGTAAAATGATGTTAAGAAGGTCCTAATATCAGTGGGTTTTAAAACTAAGGCCATTTGACACACGTACCTATCGGGGTTTTAATTCTTGTTAATTAATTTCTTCGATTTCGTTGGCTAACAATTTATTTCTTGTTATTTATTTTGTTTCCATGGAAAATACATGCATGTTTGTCCATGGAGTTAGCCAACACCTTGTTTGATCATATTATTATGTGTATATGCAAAGCCGATGAAAACCTAGACCACTTGTGCCTTGAATTGTCGTGAATGTTTTTTAATTTCGTGTTTTGGGGTTTTGCCATTGTTTCGGCATTTATGTAATGATATTCTTTTTGGTTGTAGCCATTGTTTGGGCACTTTTACAGTATTTAAAAAGTAGATTAGTTGTATTTTACTTTCAATTCATGTAATCGATGCTTGATGGTGAAAGGCGAAAGAGTTAAAGACATTTATGCGGTAACAGGCTGCTGGAACAAGCTAATGTATTTTGGCTTTTCCCGACGATTTGTAAGGATCTTTTGGCTAAAATTTGGTGTGCAGGTACAAAAGACATGGGCCTACAACTTTCTTGTTTTGATCTAAGCCCGGGGAAGCCTCCTTCTAGGTCGTTTGGGCCTTCGAACAGAGAAATTCTGGATGGACAACAACTATTTTTCATGTGCATAATGGGGCTTCTACTTGCTCTTCATTGTCTTGGAGCAAGTGGGAGTCCTCTGTGTGGTTGTGTGGTTTGTCCCTAGTTGACTGACTCTTGGTTCTCGTGATGGCTCACGAGACCGAGCATAGGTTTATTCATCGGTTGAGGCTTTGCATATTGGGGTTGTGTGTTTGTGATTTTGCTTTTTATATATCTTGTGATCATATGTAAATTGCAAATAGTTTTCTAAAAACTTAAAACGAAACACAAACCATCTTCAAAACTAAGTTTTATGATTTAGTTTAACTAAGTTTTTGAAACTTGAAATCATTGTTTTCAAAATAACACTTAAACATGTTATGTATGTTATTCCATTTATGTATTGTCCAAACTTATTATCCACGTAGGATGAATATTAGTCTTGAAAATGGACAACTCGACACACATAAATTAAAACAATGATTAGACTTAAGTTAGTAAAAGTTTTTAACTTGTGCTACGAAGGATGAATGCATGCTTCTTTCGTACACCTTTTGATTCACATCAAAACTTTTACCCGTCCAATTTTTAAGAAAACTTGCAATTACTTTTTGCCTATGCGTGGGACCTAGGTTGAATTGTAACCCAAGGTGACTATTCTCTATGCGTGGGACCTAGATATATTCTCGCACGTTCTCAAATTGGATGACTTAATCGAGTTAAGCGGTGAGACCTTAACCCGAGGCAAAGATGGGACTAAACATGCCAGCTTGACACTAGTTGCTTGTTCACTAGTGCCATGAGTCCCATAAAGATCTAAGAGTTGCACTTGTAATGCAATTGGTCGACGTTACCTACCTATTGAATCCTCCGTTACTAGCAGATCAACTGATGTGATGGTGGAACCTCAATAAGGATCTTAGCCTTTTTCGTAAAATTAATTGTTTTAATATTATAAACTTGGGTAGTTAATTTTAAAAAGGATTAATTATTGAAAATTACTAAAATTTGAACTTTGTTTATTTTGTAGATGACAACTCCAACTCAAACCATGAACAACTAGTCAATCAGATCAATTCTCGAGAAAGAGAAATTGAATGGTAACAACTTTTTGGACTGGTATCGCAACTTGAGGATTGTCCTCAGGGCTGAACAAAAGTTTTACCATTTGGAAGAAGCTTTACCTGAAGCACCTGCTGCAAATGCCACTGCAGTTGTTCGTAACGCCTACACGCGTAGGTGCAATGAACAAAAAGAAGTGGCTTGTCTCATGCTGGCAAGCATGATTCCTGATTTGCAAAAGAACTTAGAGAACCTTGCAGCATTTGATATGCTGAGAGAACTGAAAGTTATGTTCGAACAACAAGCAGAGCAGGAACTATTTGACACGGTCAAATCTTTCCATGCTTGCAAGCAGGAAGAAGGACAATCGGTCAGTAGCTATGTCATGAAAATGAAGGGCTATCTGGACCAGATGGAGCGACTGGAATACACCATGCCTCAAATCCTTAGAGTGAGCATGATACTTACCTCACTGTCGAAGGATTATGACCTATTTGTGCAGAACTATAACATGCACAGCATGGGAAAGACCATTGCCGAACTGCATAACATGCTGAAACTTGCAGAAAAAGGCATGCCTAAGAAGGCAAAGGCTCCAGTTGTCCTTGCTATCAACCAAGGCAGAATTCAGAAAAAGAACAAGGGAAAACCGCTGGCACCTGGCAAGGGACAAGTGAAGGGCAAGGGTAAGCTTGCTTACACCCCCCGACCAAAAGTTCCCCCACCTACCAAGAAGGAGCACCCAACCAAGGGCACCCCTTGCCACCACTGTGGAGTGGTTGGGCACTGGTGGCGCAACTGTGCCGCCTACCTGGAAGGGCTAAAGAAGAACAAAGCTAGCGGCGCTAGCACATCAGGTATCTTCACTATAGAACTTTATACTTTTCCTAACAAATCCTGGGTATATGATACTGGTTTTGGTACTCATATTTTTAATAATGTGCAGGGACTTAGGGGAAGTCAAAAGCTGAAGCAAGGAGCTTTACATCTGTACGTTGGTAATGGCAATCGTGCAGCTGTGGGAGCAATTGGGAGCTTTGATCTTATCCTCCCACATGGATTAGTTATTGTTTTAAATAATTGTCATTTTGCACCTACTATCACTAGAGGTGTTGTTTCACTTTCGCGTTCAAAAGATGATGGTTACATTCATACTTTTACGGATTTTGGCATTTCTATTTCTAAGGATAATGTTTTTTATTTTAATGCTATTCCACGTGATGGCATTTTTGAAATTGAAATGCATGATTCTATTTCAAACAATGGTTCTATATATACTGTTAGCAACAAGAAATCTAAACGTAATTTGGATTCCACCTTTTTATGGCATTGTCGTCTTTGCCATATAAACAAGAAACGCATTACGAAGCTGCAACGCGATGGGCTTTTAGAGTCAACCGACCATGAGTCGTTTGATAAATGCATTTCTTGCATATCTGGTAAGATGACACAAAAGCCTTTTTCCCATGTTGGAGAAAGAGCTAAAGATCTACTTGGACTCATACATACTGATGTATGTGGCCCATTTAGAACAATGACTAGGGGAGGAGCTAACTACTTCATTACTTTCACTGATGATTTCAGTAGATATGGTTATGTTTACTTGATTAAACATAAACATGAAGCCTTTGAAACGTTCAAAGAATTCCAAAGTGAAGTAGAAAATCAACTTGGCAAGATCATTAAGGCTCTTCGATCCGATCGAGGAGGTGAATATATGAGTCAAGAGTTTTTAGATCATCTAAAAAGGTGTGGGATAGTCTCACAATTCACTCCTCCATACACACCGCAACACAATGGTGTGTCTGAAAGGAGAAATCGAACCTTGCAAGACATGGTTCGATCCATGATGAGTCTAACAATGTTGCCAATGTCCTTTTGGGGTTATGCTCTAGAGTCTGCTGCTCGCATACTCAATATGGTTCCAACTAAGAAGGTTGATAAGACTCCATACGAAATATGGCATGGGAAGGTCCCTAATCTGTCTTACTTGAAAGTCTGGGGTTGTGAGGCTCTCGTAAAGCGAGATACGCCAAACAAACTTGAACCTAGAGCTATCAAGTGTATCTTTGTAGGATACCCAAAGGAAACGATGGGTTACTACTTCTACTACCCACCCGAGAACAAAATATTTGTTGCTCGGTATGCTGAGTTTTTTGAGAATAGTCTCATTTCACAAGAAGCAAGTAGGAGCACAGTAGACTTTGATGAACTTCAAAGCGAAGATGCACAACCTTCTAGTGACACTAGTGAACATCAAAATGAGACTGAACATGAAAGTGTTGAGCCTCTTCAAAATGTTGCTCCCATTCGTAGATCCGTAAGGATACCTCAAGCACCTGAACGATATGGTTTCTATATCGATGCTGAGGAACATGAGTTAGGGGATCATAGTGAACCCGCTAACTATCGAGAAACATTATCGAGTCCTGAACACGATAAGTGGAACGAAGCTATGAATGTGGAAATGCAATCCATGAAAGACAATGATGTCTGGGTCGAAGTTGACCTACCTCCTAATGCTAAGACCGTTGGGAGTAAATGGCTCTTCAAGAAGAAGACCGACATGGATGGCAATGTACATACCTATAAAGCTCGTCTTGTAGCAAAAGGTTTCACTCAAACCTACGGGATTGATTATGAAGAAACCTTCTCGCCTGTTGCAAACATTAAAGCAATTAGGATTCTTATAGCCATAGCAGCGTATTATGACTATGAGATTTGGCAAATGGATGTCAAGAGTGCCTTCTTGAACGGCCAGCTAAACGAAGATGTTTATATGGTGCAACCCGAGGGCTTCGTGAATCCTAAACATCCCAACAGAGTATGCAAACTTCAAAGATCCATTTATGGATTGAAGCAAGCATCTAGAAGTTGGAACAAAAGATTTGATGAGGAAATCAAAAAGATTGGTTTCTCTCAAAATCTCGATGAGCCATGTGTATATATGAAAGCTAGTGGAAGTATAGTCGTGTTCCTAATCTTATATGCCGATGACATATTACTCATGGGAAACAACATTCCAATGCTACAAGATGTAAAATCCTGGCTTGGAAAGTGTTTTGCTATGAAAGACTTAGGAGAAGCATCATACATACTTGGAGTCAAGATCTACCGAGATAGATCGAAGCGGTTAATCGGCTTGTGTCAAAGTGCATACATTGACAAAATCCTAAAGCGATTTAGGATGCAAGATTCCAAACGTGGAAGTCTTCCAATGCAATCAAATACGGAATTGAGTAAGACTCAAGGACCCTCTACACCCGCCGAGGTGAAGTGGATGAAGGGAATCCCTTATGCTTCGGCTGTGGGATCCATCATGTATGCGGTTAGGTGCACTAGACCTGATGTAGCGTTCTCTTAGAACCTAACGAGTAGATTTCAACAGAATCCAGGAGAATATCACTGGACTGCTGTTAAGAACATATTGAAGTATCTGCGAAATACTAAAGATATGTTTCTTGTTTATGGTGGTGATGTCGAACGTGAGCTCAGTGTCACTTGTTATACTGATGCAAGCAGGGAGACAGATCGTGATGACATCAAATCCCAGACAGGATATGTTTTTGTCATGAATGGAGGTGCTGTTGACTAGAAGAGTGCCAAGCAAAGCACACTTGCGATGTCCTCTACAGAAGCTGAATACATAGCTGCTTCAGAAGCTGCAATGGAGGCAATTTGGATACGGAAATTCATTTATGGGCTTGGTGTTGTCCCCAGCAATGAACGACCTATGGATATGTACTGCGATAATTCCGGTGCCATTGTCATAGCCAATGAACCAGGTGTTCTTAAGGGTGCCAAACAATTTCGTCAGAAAGTTCACTATATTCGAGAAGTTGTCGAAAGTGGTGATATTCGTCTCCTCAAAGTTCACACAGATGACAACTTAGCTGATCCTTTTACAAAACCAATGTCTTGTACCAAACATGTAGAGCATGCTAGGAACATTGGGCTTCGACCTGCTAATAGTCTCATGTAAATATGTTTTTAGTATTTCATTAATTGGAATGTTGAACAGTTTATATCTTTAATGAATTGATGTAATGGTTATTGTCGTTTTCATTCATATCAACTGTATTCTATATTTGCATGTTTAATCCATGAATAATTTATTTGTTCTAAATTGTCCATTGTCAGTTGACGATACGGGAGTATCATCAAATTAAGGCAAATGTGAGCATCTTGGTGATTCATTTACCAAACTCACATGTTGTTCATTATAATGAACATTGGACTGACCCAACCTTCGAGTATTCACTGCATGGATCGGCGTCAATAGTGAATCTCGCAAATGGTTATGTCTCCTATCCTCAGACTTGGGATGCAAGTAGGTCTTGCATGTGTGGAATTTCATTCTTTGATATGGTTAAACGTTGTCCTAAATAAGGTAGTTATAAAAATCATCTTCAGGAGTGATTTGAAACGTGTAAATGACACGTGCAGTCAAAATAGGATTTGTTCCTCCACATGTCATGGAGTTAGATACTATTGGGCCCCTCGATGAATTGAACAGATGTTTGTATGGCCATACCCAAATGAGATTAAGATGAATCTTAATTCACTTGGTAATATTGTTCAATATCTAGATTGAGAAACATAATAGTTGAACAAATGGAATGACTTTGATCCATGTCTAGTGTTCAACATAGTATCTGTAGCAAAAGGATGGATGATATATAAACCATTTAAATGAGACGTTTAAGAAACTACCCTCACATATTTCTAGGGGCATTGGCGTGTTGCTAGACGCTAACCTTTGCTTGTATAATTACTTGATTATTATGACGTCGCAAGTGGGAGCTGTTGGAGTATGCTCATGTCATAATAAATAATTATATGGCTAGAAACATGTGAGCCTATGGGGTCACACACATATATACAGAGGTACCACATAATATAACGCATCTATTGTATTTGCGTTATATATATAACCTACGTAACTCGGGATCAATAATGGGCTTCTAATTACTATACTAGTATTTAATTTATTGAGTTGGACACATCAAATGGGCAAACCCATTTGGTTTTCTAATAAACTGATTACAGTTAAAAGAGATAGAAAATCGTTTTTGTAGGAGTTTGTTATTGACTTATTTACCTACAAATACGAGATATACATTTTATACTCAACCTAATTAGATAATAGTAGTCTCATGCTTTTTACCCTACAACAAAAGGTACCGCAGTAGAGAAAAATAAATATTTTCTATTATCTAAATCTTGTATCTAGTGTAGTGCAAGAGTTGTTACGTAATAAGGGTTATAAAGACTAGCATCAAGGTGGTATACAGTGAAGTGTAGTGTGTTTCATACTTAGAGGTGACCAACCTAATTGATCATTTGGGTTTCTTAGATAGATCGGGTTATTGGTGAAATTCTCCTAACGATCTAGCCGAATCACGCAACAAAGGTATACCATTATGTTGTTTATTTATTGATTGATCATATGGCTATATGGATCCTTGTTAGGTGATGTTTTCCGCTGCGTTTATATGTTTCTTTTATATTTATATATTCAACATCAGCTATATGTACATCTTAAGTGAATATGGTACTGTAGTGAATGATTTTAGGTAATTATGTCAAAGCAAATGATATGCACATATCGTTGTTGGTGACAGTGTAATCGAGTCGAGCCGAGCTCAAGCTTAACAGTGCTTGAGCTTGGCTTGAAATTTATAAGTTAGGCTTGAGATTGGTTTGATAGCTTGACGAGCTTTAATCATCCAGGCTTGAGCTTGGCTTGAAAAATTCGTTTAAAGCTTGAGCTCGGCTTGAAAAGCTTGAATGTATATAAAATATTGTATCTAATAGCCAAAAACTCGTCAATAAATATATGTATAAAATAAAACAAACATAAAATGTTTTACACAAATGATAACACTATAACAGTCGACACTTATAACTTCTAAAAAGGTTTGTTCAACTAAAACGCAACTTTTTAACCATATAAAATAAAGTTATTAATCTTAGTGAGAAACTGGTTTCACGATTAATACTAAAGTATGTATACTTTAGGATATTTGTACATACTTTTTTTGAAAAAGCAACATGTCATTCCAAGTAACAATGACTTAATTTGTATAACAACTTGACACAAACTTAATTGTTAACAATGTAAGTCTTTATAATTATGTTAATACTCAAATTATCCTAGTTAGTTATATGAATTTATAATGGAAATATATTTATCTTAAAGCTTGAAAAAGCTTGATAGGAGCTCGAGCCGAGCTATCAAAAGCTTGAGCTTGGTTTGTTTTATATTTCGAGCTAATTTTTGGGCTTGATAAAAGCTTTACTTGATTGCAGCTCTAGTTGGTGTCCAATCTTACATTAAGAATGTGGACATGTAAAAGTTGGATTCAAAAGTGTGGTCGATTGATTTTGACAAATAACTACGAGCATCTTTTGGAATTTACTATTATAGTAAATCCATCGTATCATCTTACTCAAACTAATGTAATTTGTCAAATTCCTTTTTTTCCTTTTGGTAGTTCACCAACGTCACAAATGGAACGATGCATACATTCAATTTACGTAAAGAGTAAATCTCTTGAGTGTTAGCCTTATAAACCAAATTGGCTTGCGACATTAATTGATAGACATAGTTCTCTCACGTAGTTTGAATGACAAAAAGAAAAGAGTTAATTACATAAATCGTCCTCGTGGTTTACACACTTTTCACCTTTCATCCTAAAACTTCAATAAATACAANTAAAAATGGACAAAAACGTAAAAAAACAGACAAAAACGTAAAAAAAAAAACGGACGAGAACGTTTAAAACGGACAAAACTGTAAAAAAAACTGACGAAAACGTACAAAAACGTAAAAAAAACAGACGAAAACGGATTAAAACGTACTTTAAGCCAAAAAAAGGTTAAATAGAATTTATTTTGATATAATTACACCACTGGACGCTTAGTCCAGTGGTTGGGGCGTTGGTTTTTGGGCAACAAGACCCGAGTTCGAGTCATGCGACCTTTTTTAATTGATTTTAGAAAATGAGGACTAACGGTGCAAAAAATATTAACGGATGAACTAACGGGCAAATAACTTAACGGATAAACTAACGGCCCATCCAAAATAAGGACTAAATGAGTGAAATGTTTCAAAAATAGGTATCTCTGGCGTAATTAAAACGAGTTAGGGACTAAACATGAAATCTGAGTAAACCACAGGTACCATCCGTGTAATTTTTTCTTATATAAATATCTACAAACAATAAACACATTCATGTTAGATTAAGATCCAAAAACAAAACCCACTAAAAATAACCAAACATATTAATTCGCAAATTCACCTAAAATCTTTTATAAATCTACAAACACCTATATGGCTATACGAACCTGTAAACACCTAAAATCACACCAAGCCACCAACGATACATTAATTTAACAACGCTAAAACATGAAAAATTGAAATCCAAATCAACACCTGAAAAAAAGTTTACTTGGTGAAATTGGACATAAAGAAACACAAATCAGAGGTTGTTGTGTGCTCGTTTGTGTAGGGGTGTTGTTTGACCTTGGATAACAACTTATTTCACAACTGATTCAAGCTTATTCTAGAGAGAGAGTAGAGAGAGAGAGTGGAGACTTCATGATTAAGATAAGAACTTGTGTGTGTATTATTCTAATGAAGCTCTCAACCTTCAAATGAAGGTTTACATACATAATATAGCACTAGGAATATTAGATTTAGGCTTTTACATGTTTAGCCCTTGAACTTCCTAGTTTATGCTAACTTGAACATATAACTTTTGAAACGCTTTCTAACGCAACCTATTACATGATATTAGACTTTAATGACCTACACTTTATATTATAAAAATACAAAGCTAACAATCTCCCCCTAAGTGTTGGTCATTGAAGGTTGCGTGACGTCTTCATCTTTGTCTTTAAACTTTAACATTCTTTGCTCTTGACGTCTTTAGAAAACATTTGATAAGTCATTGTTCAACATTCATTGTTCTTTGTTCCTTCATGCTATGTGATCTTTGTTACGTGAGTTTTCTTTGTTCTTTGTTGTTGCGGTTGTTCATCTGCCTTTTGTCACTGCTTCGTCTATGTAGGTTGATCGCCTTTCCAACATGCTCATACATCTTTAGTCTTTATCATACGTTCATTTGTTGTTGCCGTTCTTTCACTTTGATCTTTGTCTCTTTACTTTGTAGATTCTTCTTTTTGTCGTAGAATCTTTCTTTGACTGTTGCTTTCCTTTGATCTTAGTGAGGACTTTCCATTGACTTTGAGATGTATGTATGAGCATGTGGAAACTAGTGTGGTGGTTGTACCGAAGTACACCCATGATTAGGTGAGTCGCTGGAGATCACCCCACGACTGTAGACCGTTTGGAATCCACCGAAAACACTAAGCGTAACCCACAAGAGATTACCGAAGTGACCTGCTGTCAGGGCTGCTTGATGTTGACCCTGGCAGGAGTTTCCGTTCAATCATTGAGAAGTACATAAGTAAATTCTCTCATAATAAACAGGCTGCTGGAACAAGCTACTGTATTTTGGCTTTTCCCGACGATTTGTAAGGATTTTTTGGCTAAAATTTGGTGTGCAGGTACAAAAGACATGGGCCTACAACTTTCTAGTTTTGATCTAAGCCCGGGGAAGCCTCCTTCTAGGTCGTTTGGGCCTTCGAACAGAGAAATTCTGGATGGACAGCAACTATTTTTCATGTGCATAATGTGGCTTCTACTTGCTCTTCATTGTCTTGGAGCAAGTGGGAGTCCTCCATGTGGTTGTGTGGTTTGTCCCTTGTTGACTGACTCTTGGTTCTCGTGATGGCTCACGAGACCGAGCATAGGTTTATTCATCGGTTGAGGCTTTGCATATTGGGGTTGTGTGTTTGTGATTTTGCTTTTTATATATCTTGTGATCATATGTAAATTGTAAATAGTTTTCTAAAAACTTAAAACGAAACACAAACCACCTTCAAAACTAGGTCTTATGATTTAGTTTAACTAAGTTTTTGAAACTTGAAATCATTGTTTTCAAAATAAGACTTAAACATGTTATGTATGTTATTCCATTTATGTATTGTCTAAACTTATTACCCACGTAGGATGAATATTAGTCTTGAAAATGGACAACTCGACACACATAAATTAAAACAATGATTAGACTTAAGTTAATAAAAGTTTTTAACTTGTGCTACGAAGGATGAATGCATGCTTCTTTCGTACACCTTTTGATTCACATCAAAACTTTTACCCGTCAAATTTAAGTCATGCCGTCCAATTTTTTAGAACACTTGCAATTACTTTTTGCCTATGCGTGGGACCTAGGTTGAATTGTAACCCAAGGTGACTATTCTCTATGTGTGGGACCTAGATATATTCTCGCACGTTCTCAAATTGGATGACTTAATCGAGTTAAGCGGTGAGACCTTAACCCGAGGCAAAGATGGGACTAAACATGCCAGCTTGACACTAGTTGCTTGTTCACTAGTGCCATGAGTCCCATAAAGATCTAAGAGTTGCACTTGTAATGCAATTGGTCGACGTTACCTACCTATTGAATCCTCCGTCACTAGCAGATCAACTGATGTGATGGTGGAACCTCAATAAGGATTTTAGCCTTTTTCGTAAAATTAATTGTTTTAATATTATAAACTTGGGTAGTTAATTTTAAAAAGGATTAATTATTGAAAATTACTAAAATTTGAACTTTGTTTATTTTGTAGATGACAACTCCAACTCAAACCATGAACAACTCGTCAATCAGATCAATTCTCGAGAAAGAGAAATTGAATGGTAACAACTTTTTGGACTGGTATCGCAACTTGAGGATTGTCCTCAGGGCTGAACAAAAGTTTTACCATTTGGAAGAAGCTTTACCTGAAGCACCTGCTGCAAATGCAACTGCAGTTGTTTGTAACGCCTACACGCGTAGGTGCAATGAACAAAAAGAAGTGGCTTGTCTCATGCCAGCAAGCATGATTCCTGAGTTGCAAAAGAACTTAGAGAACCTTGCAGCATTTGATATGCTGAGAGAACTGAAAGTTATGTTCGAACAGCAAGCAGAGTAGGAACTATTTGACAAGGTCAAATCTTTCCATGCTTGCAAGCAGGAAGAAGGACAATCGGTCAGTAGCTATGTCATGAAAATGAAGGGCTATCTGGACCAGATGGAGCGACTGGGATACACCATGCCTCAAATCCTTAGAGTGAGCATGATACTTACCTCACTGTCGAAGGATTATGACCTATTTGTGCAGAACTATAACATGCACAGCATGGGAAAGACCATTGCCGAACTGCATAACATGCTGAATCTTGCAGAAAAAGGCATGCCTAAGAAGGCAAAGGCTCCAGTTGTCCTTGCTATCAACCAAGGCAGAATTCAGAAAAAGAATAAGGGAAAACCGCTAGCACCTGGCAAGGGACAAGTGAAGGGCAAGGGTAAGCTTGCTTACGCCCCCGACCAAAAGTTCCCCCACCTGCCAAGAAGGAGCACCCAACCAAGGACACCCCTTGCCACCACTGTGGAGTGGTTGGGCACTGGTGGCGCAACTGTGCCGCCTACTTGGAAGGGCTAAAGAAGAACAAAGCTAGCGGCGCTAGCACATCAGGTATCTTCACTATAGAACTTTATACTTTTCCTAACAAATCCTGGGTATATGATACTGGTTTTGGTACTCACATTTTTAATAATGTGCAGGGACTTAAGAGAAGTCAAAAGCTGAAGCAAGGAGCTTTACATCTGTACGTTGGTAATGGCAATCGTGCAGCTGTGGGAGCAATTGGGAGCTTTGATCTTATCCTCCCACATTGATTAGTTATTGTTTTAAATAATTGTCATTTTGCACCTACTATCACTAGAGGTGTTGTTTCACTTTCGCGTTCGAAAGATGATGGTTACATTCATACTTTTACGGATTTTGGCATTTCTGTTTCTAAGGATAATGTTTTTTATTTTAATGCTATTCCACGTGATGGCATTTTTGAAATTGAAATGCATGATTCTATTTCAAACAATGGTTCTATATATAATGTTAGCAACAAGAAATCTAAACGTAATTTGGATTCCACCTTTTTATGGCATTGTCGTCTTTGCCATATAAACAAGAAACGCATTACGAAGCTGCAACGCGATGGGCTTTTAGAGTCAACCGACCATGAGTCGTTTGATAAATGCATTTCTTGCATATCTGGTAAGATGACACGAAAGCCTTTTTCCCATGTTGGAGAAAGAGCTAAAGATCTACTTGGACTCATACATACTGATGTATGTGGCCCATTTAGAACAATGACTAGGGAAGGAGCTAACTACTTCATTACTTTCACAGATGATTTCAGTAGATATGGTTATGTTTACTTGATTAAACATAAACATGAAGCCTTTGAAACGTTCAAAGAATTCCAAAGTGAAGTAGAAAATCAACTTGGCAAGACCATTAAGGCTCTTCGATCCGATCGAGGAGGTGAATATATGAGTCAAGAGTTTTTAGATCATCTAAAAAGGTGTGGGATAGTCTCACAATTCACTCCTCCATACACACCGCAATACAATGGTGTGTCTGAAAGGAGAAATCGAACCTTGCAAGACATGGTTCGATCCATGATGAGTCTAACAACGTTGCCAATGTCCTTTTGGGGTTATGCTCTAGAGTCTGCTGCTCGCATACTCAATATGGTTCCAACAAAGAAGGTTAATAAGACTCCATACGAAATATGGCATGGGAAGGTCCCTAATCTGTCTTACTTGAAAGTCTGGGGTTGTGAGGCTCTCGTAAAGCGAGATACGCCAAACAAACTTGAACCTAGAGCTATCAAGTGTATCTTTGTAGGATACCCAAAGGAAACGATGGGTTACTACTTCTACTACCCACCCGAGAACAAAATATTTGTTGCTCGGTATGCTGAGTTTTTTGAGAATAGTCTCATTTCACAAGAAGCAAGTAGGAGCACAGTAGACTTTGATGAACTTCAAAGCAAAGATGCACAACCTTCTAGTGACACTAGTGAACATCAAAATGAGACTGAACATGAAAGTGTTGAGCCTCTTCAAAATGTTGCTCCCATTCGTAGATCCGCAAGGATACCTCAAGCACTTGAACGATATGGTTTCTATATCGATGCTGAGGAACATGAGTTAGGGGATCATAGTGAACCCGCTAAATATCGAGAAGCATTATCGAGTCCTGAACACGATAAGTGGAACGAAGCTATGAATGTGGAAATACAATCCATGAAAGACAATGATGTCTGGGTCGAAGTTGACCTACCTCCTAATGCTAAGACCGTTGGGAGTAAATGGCTCTTCAAGAAGAAGACCGACATGGATGGCAATGTACATACCTATAAAGCTCGTCTTGTAGCAAAAGGTTTCACTCAAACCTACGGGATTGATTATGAAGAAACCTTCTCGCCTGTTGCAAACATTAAAGCAATTAGGATTCTTATAGCCATAGCAGCGTATTATGACTATGAGATTTGGCAAATGGATATCAAGAGTGCCTTCTTGAACGGCCACCTAAACGAAGATGTTTATATGGTGCAACCCGAGGGCTTCGTGAATCCTAAACATCCCAACAGAGTATGCAAACTTCAAAGATCCATTTATGGATTGAAGCAAGCATCTAGAAGTTGGAACAAAAGATTTGATGAGGAAATCAAAAAGATTGGTTTCTCTCAAAATCTCGATGAGCCATGTGTATATATGAAAGCTAGTGGAAGTATAGTCGTGTTCCTAATCTTATATGCCGATGACATATTACTCATGGGAAACAACATTCCAATGCTACAAGATGTAAAATCCTGGCTTGGAAAGTGTTTTGCTATGAAAGACTTAGGAGAAGCATCATACATACTTGGAGTCAAGATCTACCGAGATAGATCGAAGCGGTTAATCGGCTTGTGTCAAAGTGCATACATTGACAAAATCCTAAAGCGATTTAGGATGCAAGATTCCAAACGTGGAAGTCTTCCAATGCAATCAAATACGGAATTGAGTAAGACTCAAGGACCCTCTACACCCGCTGAGGTGAAGTGGATGAAGGGAATCCCTTATGCTTCGGCTGTGGGATCCATCATGTATGCGGTTAGGTGCACTAGACCTGATGTAGCATTCTCTCAGAACCTAATGAGTAGATTTCAACAGAATCCAGGAGAATGTCACTGGACTGCTGTTAAGAACATATTGAAGTATCTGCGAAATACTAAAGATATGTTTCTTGTTTATGGTGGTGATGTCGAACGTGAGCTCAGTGTCACTTGTTATACTGATGCAAGCAGGGAGACAGATCGTGATGACATCAAATCCCAGACAGGATATGTTTTTGTCATGAATGGAGCTGCTGTTGACTGGAAGAGTGCCAAGCAAAGCACACTTGCGATGTCCTCTACAGAAGCTGAATATATAGCTGCTTCAGAAGCTGCAATGGAGGCAATTTGGATACGGAAATTCATTTCTGGGCTTGGTGTTGTCCCCAGCAATGAACGACCTATGGATATGTACTGTGATAATTCCGGTGCCATTGTCATAGCCAATGAACCAGGTGTTCTTAAGGGTGCCAAACACTTTCGTCGGAAAGTTCACTATATTCGAGAAGTTGTCGAAAGTGGTGATATTCGTCTCCTCAAAGTTCACACAGATGACAACTTAGCTGATCCTTTTACAAAACCAATGTCTTGTACCAAACATGTAGAGCATGCTAGGAACATTGGGCTTCGACCTGCTAATTGTCTCATGTAAATATGTTTTTAGTATTTCATCAATTGGAATGTTGAACAGTTTATATCTTTAATGAATTGAGGTAATGGTTATTGTCGTTTTCATTCATATCAACTGTATTATATATTTGCATGTTTAATCCATGAATAATTTATTTGTTCTAAATTGTCCATTGTCAGTTGACGATACGGGAGTATCATCAAATTAAGGCAAATGTGAGCATCTTGGTGATTCATTTACCAAACTCACATGTTGTTCATTGTAATGAACATTGGACTGACCCAACCTTCGAGTATTCACTGCATGGATCGGTGTCAATAGTGAATCTCGCAAATGGTTATGTCTCCTATCCTCAGACTTGGGATGCAAGTAGGTCTTGCATGTGTGGAATTTCATTCTTTGATACGGTTAAACGTTGTCCTGAATAAGGTAGTTATAAAAATCATCTTCAGGAGTGATTTGAAACACGTAAATGACACGTGCAGTCAAAATAGGATTTGTTCCTCCACATGTCATGGAGTTAGATACTATTGGGCCCCTCGATGAATTAAACATATGTTTGTATGGCCATACCCAAATGAGATTAAGATTAATCTTAATTCACTTGGTAATATTGTTCAATATCTAGATTGAGAAACATAATAGTTGAACAAATGGAATGACTTTGATCCATGTCTAGTGTTCAACATAGTATCTGTAGCAAAAGGATGGATGATATATAAACTATTTAAATGAGACGTTTAAGAAACTACCCTCACATATTTCTAGGGGCATTGGCGTGTTGCTAGACGCTAACATTTGCTTGTATAATTACTTGATTATTATGACGTCGCAAGTGGGAGCTGTTGGAGTATGCTTATGTCATAATAAATAATTATATGGCTAGAAATATGTGAGCCTATGGGGTCACACACATATACACAGAGGTACCACATAATATAACGCATCTATTGTATTTGCGTTATATATATAACCTACGTAACTCGGGATCAATAATGGGCTTCTAATTACTATACTAGTATTTAATTTATTGAGTTGGACACATCAAATGGCCAAACCCATTTGGTTTTCTAATAAACTGATTACAATTAAAAGAGATAGAAAATCGTTTTTGTAGGAGTTTGTTATTGACTTATTTACCTACAAATACGAGATATACATTTTATACTCATTTAACCTAATTAGATAATATTAGTCTCATGCTTTTTACCCTACAACAAAAGGTACGGCAGTAGAGAAAAATAAATATTTTCTATTATCTAAATCTTGTATCTAGTGTAGTGCAAGAGTTGTTACGTAATAAGGGTTATAAATACTAGCATCAAGGTGGTATACGGTGAAGTGTAGTGTGTTTCATACTTAGAGGTGATCAACCTAATTGATCATTTGGGTTTCTTAGATAGATCGGGTTATTGGTGAAATTCTCCTAACGATCTAGCCGAATCACGCAACAAAGGTATACCAGTATGTTGTTTATTTATTGATTGATCATATGACTATATGGATCCTTGTTAGGTGATGTTTTCCGCTGCGTTTATATGTTTCTTTTATATTTATATATTCAACATCACCTATATGTACATCTTAACTGAATATGGTACTGTAGTGAATGATTTTAGGTAATTATGTCAAAGCAAATGATATGCACATATCGTTGTTGGTGACGATGTAATCGAGTCGAGCCGAGCTCAAGCTTAACAGTGCTTGAGCTTGGCTTGAAATTTATAAGTTAGGCTTGAGATTGGCTTGATAGCTTGACGAGCTTTAATCATCCAGGCTTGAGCTTGGCTTGAAAAATTCGTTTAAAGCTTGAGCTCGGCTTGAAAAGCTTGAATGTATATAAAATATTGTATCTAATAGCCAAACTCATCAATAAATATATGTATAAAATAAAACAAACATAAAAGTGTTTTACACAAATGATAACACTATAACAGTCGACACTTATAACTTCTAAAAAGGTTTGTTCAACTAAAACGCAACTTTTTAACCATATAAAATAAAGTTATTAATCTTAGTGAGAAACGGTTTCACGATTAACACTAAAGTATGTATACTTTAGGATATTTGTACATACTTTTTTTGAAAAAGCAACATGTCATTCCAAGTAACAATGACTTAATTTGTATAACAACTTGACACAAACTTAATTGTTAACAATGTAAGTCTTTATAATTATGTTAATACTCAAATTATCCTAGTTAGTTATATGAATTTATAATGGAAATATATTTATCTTAAAGCTTGAAAAAGCTTGATAGGAGCTCGAGCCGAGCTATCAAAAGCTTGAGCTTGGCTTGTTTTATGTTTCGAGCTAATTTTTGGGCTTGATAAAAGCTTGACTTGATTGCAGCTCTAAATGGTGTCCAATCTTACATTAAGAATGTGGACATGTAAAAGTTGGATTCAAAAGTGTGGTAGATTGATTTTGACAAATAACTACGAGCATCTTTTGGAATTTACTATTATAGTAAATCCATCGTATTATCTTACTCAAACTAATGTAATTTGTCAAATTCCTTTTTTTCCTTTTGGTAGTTCACCAACGTCACAAATGGAACGATGCATACACTCAATTTACATAAAGAGTAAATCTCTTGAGTGTTAACCTTATAAACCAAATTGGCTTGCGACATTAATTGATAGACATAGTTCTCTCACGTAGTTTGAATGACAAAAAGAAAAGAGTTAATTACATAAATCGTCCTCGTGGTTTACACACTTTTCACCTTTTATCCTAAAACTTCAATAAATACAACACTTGTCCTTGTACTTGTCAATTTTTAACAGACCGGTCCTCTAGCCGTTAGTTCGTCGGTATTTCTCCATTAAATCTCTGCATGTAAGGGCAATTTGGTCATTTTATACCTATTCTTCTTCAACCTTTAATTCTTGTGATTATTTTAGTTTTCATGAGATAAATTTTAAAAACACATATATGTATCGACATACTTACACACTAATTGACTCGTATTTGCTTACAAAACCTATTCGTCATGTCCTTAGTATATAATTATATATAAAGAAAAAATTACACGGATGGTCCTTGTGGTTTACTCAGATTTCATGTTTAGTCCCTAACTCATTTTAATTACGCCATAGATACCTATTTTTGAAACCTTTCACTCATTTAGTCCCTATTTTGGATGGGCCGTTAGTTTATCCGTTAAGTTATTTGCCCGTTAGTCTCTCCGTTAATATTTTTTGCACCGTTAGTCATCATTTTCTAAAATCAATTAAAAAAGGCCGCATGGCTTGAACTTGGGTCGTATTGACCAAAAACCAACGCCAATCACTGGACTAAGCGTCCAGTGGTGTAGTTATATCAAAATAAATTCTATTTAACCTTTTTTTGGCTTAAAGTACGTTTAATCTGTTTTCGTCCGTTTTTTTACGTTTTCGTCCAGTTTTTTTTACAGTTTTGTCCGTTTTTTACGTTTTCGTCTGTTATTTTATGTTTCTGTCAGTTTTTTTTACGTTTTTGTCCATTTTTTAACGTTCTCGTCCGTTTTTTATGTTTTCTCCCTTTTTTTTTTTAACATTTTTGTCCCTTTTTAAAATTGTTATAAAAAATATAACAATTTTCTAAAATTTTCATATTAGCGGTTGTCGAAACACAAAAAGTGATAGCCCCTGGTCTCTTTAGGATTAGTCCCACTATTGCGTTTGCCTCAACATCTAGGACAAATGAAAAATGCATAAAGGATAATTCTAAAGAATCTCAGGATTCTAAACATGACAAAAAAATAAATTCTAATGAGTGTGCCTTACCTTCTACAGGATTAGCAAGCACCTCTAGGAACAGCAGACTAAAGCCTAGGAGCAATACAAGGAACAATAGAGTCTGGCCTGTCTCTAAGAGTAGTAGCAAGAATAAAGTGGAAGAAGTAGAAGAACACCCTAGGAATATATCGCTTTGTAATAAGAGACATAGTTCATCTGAATGTAATGTCAAACGTACTGTTTCTAATGCATGTAATGACTCTGTTTGTTTAATATGCAAGAAATGTTTAATTAATGATATTCATGATGAATGTGTTTCTAAGAATGTGATTGTGTTGCCTGAACAGAAGGATGTGCCAAATAGACCTAGTGTTAAATCTAGATATTTTGATAAACTAATTAAAACTATCATGAATACCACTAATAGCGAAATGCCTAGGAACTATCTTAAGTATTGTGCATGGAAACCTACGGGTAGAAAATTCATACTACAGGATGGTACATTAATAGTGGTTCAATCTGAACATCCAGAAACCTTCTATGAGTGTGATACTGATTCTACCCCTAACCCCATGGAACCTAATTCAAAACGGTTTCCAAACACAAAATCTTCTGTTCTTCGCAGGTTATCGAAATTTGTCTTTGGATCGTCGACTCGGGTTGCTCCAAGCACATGACCGGGAATTTAAAGCTGTTGATCAATTTTGTTTGGAAATTTATGGGTACTGTACGCTTTGGTAATGATCATGTAGCAGCTATTCAAGGTTATGGAGATCTTCAGTTTGGGAATTTCTTAATCACNTTGGATCGTCGACTCGGGTTGCTCCAAGCACATGACCGGGAATTTAAAGCTGTTGATCAATTTTGTTTGGAAATTTATGGGTACTGTACGCTTTGGTAATGATCATGTAGCAGCTATTCAAGGTTATGGAGATCTTCAGTTTGGGAATTTCTTAATCACTCGAGTTTACTACGTCGAAGGGTTGGGACACAATTTGTTTCCAGTCGGGCAGTTTTGTGATGCAGATTTAGAGGTCGCATTCCGGAGAAATAAGGTTTTTGTTAGAAATTTGGTTGGAGATGATCTCTTAACTGGAAATCGTGGCACTAACCTTTATGCTATCGACATCAATACAATGGCCTCTACATCACCAATTTGTCTTATGACAAGAGCATCTGAAACAAAGTCTTGGCTGTGGAATCGACGTTTATCTCATCTCAATTTCGACACCATCAACAAATTAGCCAAAAACAACATCGTCAACGGTCTTCCTAAGCTCAAATACACCAAGGATCATTTATGTCCATCATGCGAACAAGGAAAAAGCAAACGAGCATCATATAAACCTAAAACCGTACCGAGTTCGGAAGCAAGGTTACATCTGTTACATATGGACTTATGTGGCCCAATGAGAGTTGAAAGCATCAATGGAAAGAAATATATTCTTGTTATTGTCGATGATTATTCAAGATATACTTGGGTAAAGTTATTGAGATCAAAAGACGAAGCACCTGGCAATATCATCACCTTTCTGAAGCGTATTCAAGTTCTACTTCAAGCAACAGTAAGGATTGTAAGAACAGACAATGGCACAGAATTCACCAATCAGGAGTTAAGAACGTATTTTGAAGATGTTGGAATCACACATCAGACATCAGTTGTTAGAACTCCACAGCAGAATGGGGTAGTTGAAAGAAGAAATAGAACTCTTGTGGAAGCTGCTCGCACAATGCTAATTTATTCTAGTGCACCACTATTCTTATGGGCTGATGCTGTAGCCACTGCTTGTT
>LBNU01031807.1:3201-36137 GCA_014162995.1 Artemisia annua
TAAGCACCTAAGATAAACTATCAAAGGGGTCTTTCCAAAGGGTTGTAACGTAAGGTGTAGGGATATGATAAACATGGTTTGGTTGGAATAAAGGGTATTTTAGTGGTGGCAAGCTAATTATCATGATCAAATACATGCACTCTACATCGTTGCTTAAGTCAAGACTCGACTCAATCTTAGTCTAAAAATGAAATAACAAAAACTAAAAAGAACATAAAAGGAAACGGGATGGTAGTCCGTATGTTTTTCTTCTTTCTTTTTCATATTTTTTTGTATTTTTCTTGGTTTTTTCGATTTTTTTTTTATTTTATTATTATTTTTTTTTTCATACTCACCATCCAAAATAATACATCATAGGGGAGTTGCATTCCCCTTACAGTTGAATCTTTACATAACTTTACAATCACTATTCTAATGACTCGAATTAAGATAATCGAAAAACTTGGAGTACTTTTAAAATATTTAGCACGTATGGGGGTAATAATATTGCTCTTCCCCATTACTTCATTACGCTAGTACTTTACCCATGAGTCCCAATCGTCCCAAAACAATATGTACAAGGATATGACTTAACTTAGCAACTATGTAATTGACTAGATAATTAACTAAGGGTTTAACAAATGTTTTCACAATAACGCACCAAAGGTGGCTGCATACAAGGTAGGCTAAGGCGATTTGGGTGTACATTTAGTGGGGTGTAACAAATTCTCACTTTGAGTAAGATGCTCAAAGGTCGAAACGAAAGGATAGGCTCGGAGGGGTGTACTAGGGGTATCGTGTACCAAAAGTGGATACAACGCAAAGGTGTGGGAGAATTACTTGACCAATGAAGTCAAAGTAATTGTAACAAATATACGGGTGTAAAACAATGGGTTAATCCTAATGCCTCTTATCATGTAGTAAATCTTAACTACACGAATGTAGTCTCACTTGTGGATTTGAGATGGTCCTAACGCAAGTTCTAGAATCTAAATGCTACCTGTACACACATCATAGCACCAAATATGGATGCTTTTCCTACCAATTCTAGGGGCGAACCTCACATATTTGGGGTGGAAAATTTTTTAGTGGTACGGTTTTGTGCTAGTCATACAATTTCCTATCCATGAGACGCTCATTAAGATCAAGGTTTCACTTCTAAATGTTGTAAAAAAATTTAAATTGGCGCTAAAATTGCCCTAACAAACATTTCTCTGTGTTTTATTACAAATCTACTATCAAACAAAGCAAAACATCAAGCATAGGTGTATTCTCAACGGTGCTTTCATTTACCCCCTTACACTTAAACCGAACATTGTCCCCAATGTTCAAATAAAAGACGTAAAAGTAAATAAGATGAAAGAATGAAATCAAATACTCCCCTGAATCGTTTGATGTAGATAATGAAGTAACATGGTTAGATATTCTTCCAAGAGAAACGAACGTTCAAAGTTTCCCTTCCAAAATACTAAACGTCTTCTTGTCCAAAATAACCTGTTAACCTGAAAAAGATAAAGGTCAACCTCGCGTAAAATCGGCGGTAAAATCTACATAATAGGATATAATGCTTGTGGAATGAATATTTTGCAGAATTCCTGGAGATTATAAGTTAAAGAATTGACAAAACTTTTTAGGTTTCCGGAAAAATACAAAACTTTCAAAAATTGCAGAAAATTTTACCTGACGCCGTCAGAAAACTCTGACAGAATTATCATGTTATGCATCCGGGAAAAATTCTGGAAAAACTAGATCTTACTTCCTGGAATTCCTGCAAAAATTCATTATGACTCGATACAAGCATTTGACTCAAACAAGTACTAATATGTATGTTAATTTCATTGTTATTATTCATGTTCATTCGTTCTATATAAACCGATTTGGATTTCCCTTACACTTAGCTTTTGCAAAATACCTTTATATGTAGTTAAGACGAGGTTAAAAACAAAATAAAGCATTTTCACAAATTAATTTGAAGCATGAATCAATAACAAGAAATATAACTTACATACAGAAGCAAATAAAATCAAATAAACACATAAAGCATGGGTTGCCTCCCAAGAAGCGCTTTTCTTTATTAACGAGTCTTGTAGCTAGACTCAAAGTCACCGTTATCTATGTTTCTCCGTACCGCAGAAGAAATGCGGTTTGAATCTTCTAATCACTTCATGATCCCATTTGTATTCCGGGCCTAGTGCCAAACACCCCGAATACTTGATCCGGTTATCGCCTTGATCAACATTACTAACTTCGAACGTTGGGATATTATCAACATCTAAGTTCTCAACATCCTTGAACTTCTCAAACTTATAGGGCATCATGTACTTAACATACTCGACCCCACTTGAGAATGTAGCAATGCCTTCATCCTTATCGTAAATCATATTGGACACCTCGATGAAGGGTTTTCCCAAAACTATCTCACCTAAGTGTGGATCTATAATCCCTCTTACGTCTTCTAGAATCATAAAATCACATTGATACACGAAATTCCCAACAAAGACCTGTAAACCTTTGGCCCTTCCTACAAAATTGCATAAACGGTTTGGGTTATAGGGGTCTTGTCGAGATTTTAATTTGTCACTCATGATCCAATTGTAGTATAGCCTAGACATGATGTTTATTGGGGCCTTTAAATCGACATAAGTATGTTCTCTAAACATGTAACCAATCATGCATGGAATCTTCACATTAAGATAGTTTCCTCTTCTAATCCAAGGGTGCTCTTGATGCTTAGCGGGGCAATGGCATTTTGGAAGAAACTTATAGTAGCTTAATTCCTCAAGGGTTAGTGACGAATTTTGAGTTGCCTCTAATTCATCTCTATACTTGATCTCATTATTCTTGCTAATTTGGGCGAGTCTCTTTTCTTTATTTATTAATTCGTTAAGCTCATTAAACGCCCTAATTTCTCTATCCATTCTACCATGTCGCGAAACATAATCCATAACTCTCAAAAGTCGGTCATTCCTATTCATGGTGTTGCGATAGCCAAGGTGGCTAGGTCGGGAATACTCTCCTAAGGTGCGGGGTCTAGGAGGTTGGTTTGGTTGTGGTGGTTGGTTTGGTTGAAGTGGGTTATTGGGATCAAGGATGTTACCACCTTCCATGATGGCGGATGGCAATGGTTACGAACAAAAACACGAAGAAAAAGATAGACTAAAGAAAATCCTAGAAAAATAAAATAAAAATCTCGCTAGAAAGGAATCTAGTGAGTAGACCTAAAGAAATAAAAATTCTACCTAAACAATAACTATTCCCCGGCAGCGGCGCCAAAAACTTGATGCGTGGTTTTGTGACCTTACAATAGGTTTTACCTCTCGAGGGATCTCAAAAGGCTTACAACCCCACCAGGCAGTGTACCTGACCGATGTAGTATAGGATAGTGGTAAGTACGGGGGATTGATCGTTCTCTCACAGGGAATAGTGTTCGTTAGGATAGAAAAACTACTCTAATAGGTCTAAGGGTGGAAGGAAGATTCTTTTTGTATTTTTATGTTTTATGGAAAGCAAGTAAAATCTCGGTTTTGGAAGAAGGGCGGAATTAGTTGCTAGTCAACTAACCCAAGTTTACTACTTATGCAAATTAAAATAAAATAAATATCTAAACTATTGTGGTTGTGAAAACAATATGGAGAAAGTTGTGTTTACTTAGATTTCATTACTCCCTAACTATCTTTTACCGGTTAATTGATATGTATGTTACTTGTGTGGATGAAGGGTGTATTCCTAATAACTCATGGAGTGGCATACATATCTCTCCAATTCTATGAGCTCTTATCTCGCCCTATGCCATGCACGGCACAACCATAGGGGTTGTAAACAGTGGCTCATGCGTTAAATACTACCTTAATAGCCTAGTATGCCTTGGCTACATGTTTCCCAAGACGTTCAAGCACGTTACCATAAAGGAGGTTGGCCAGTTTTCTTGAGCCTAACATTGATGGAACAATCATCCCAACAAACAACAACACACACCAATTAACCAATAATTAATAGTTAGGTTTCATTAGATCTAAGCAAACACTAGAGAATTTAGCTACACATGTTAATTGAAAGACAAGCAAGATAGATAGTTAACCAACACATAGACATGATGATTAAATTAAAGTGAAGATTATCTTTAATTAAGCATGAGGGTTCCAAGGGATGGAAACGCTTAAAGTTACAGAAAATTCATCTAGGGTTTAGTGCCAAAAGTTCTCCACAAAGTTCCACACTTAATGAATGAAAATTAGAAAACTATATATAGATTTTACATTCTGACGGCGTCAGGTTATAAGGGCTGACGCCGTCAGCTCGTCGCCATTAGGTTTCTCGGATGGCCTAGATCCACTTCTGACGCCGTCACCTTATAAATCCTTCTGGGCCGTCACTCTTTAATTTTACTCCTGACGGCCTACATTCTTTAACACCTGACGGCGTCAGGTGTTAAATCCAAAATTTTCTCTGGCCCGTCATTTGATAATTGGTTTCCACTCTTTTGTCAAGGCTTTCTGACGGCGTCACCTTGTGAATCTGACGCCGTCAGGTTGTAAATTCACCATCTTTTGAGACTTTGTCATTTTCTTCACTTTTATGCTCCAAAAACGTCCAAATATTCATGTTTTCTAGAATTCCTCTCAAAAGTACCTAAAATGACAAAAGGAACGATTTAGGGCAATATTTGATCATATTTATACGAATTAGGGCTTAAATGACCCCCTAAAAGCGTAACACTTTTCGTCTCATCAGGCGTGTGTACGGACTTCCCTAACTCTACAAGCTCCTACTTCACTCCTATGTCGAGCCGGCTAAGAAGCTCCTAACATGGGATCACTAGAATTCGCTCATGCATTAAATACAATCAAATAACCTTAGTACACCTTGGTTCATGTTTCTTAAGACGTTCAAGCATATTACCAATTGGAAGTCTGCCATTTTTCTTAAGCCTAACATCGATAAACATTCATCCAATACAATTAATAACACACCGTTCAATCATTAATCAATAGTTAGGTTTCATTAGATCTAAGCAAACACAAAGAAAACTTAGCCTAGCATGTTAAACGAAAGACAAGAACAAGATAGAATCAAACAACACATAGACATATTGAATGATTAATTGATTACTTAACTTTAATGTAACATGGAAGATCTCAAGGTGAAAAACCTTGAAAAGCTGCTAAAATTCGTCTAGGGTTTCTCCCTAAAAAGTTCCACACTAATGACTAAAAATTATGAGAATATATATAGAAAATCAGATCTCACGGCGTCACGTTATAGCCTTGACGCCGTCACCTCGCCGTGATTAGGGTTTCTTGATGGCCTTCTTGACGCCGTCCCCCCTTTAAACTCCCAAAAAACATTCTGGCGTATCAAGGTCTGACGGCGNGATGGCCTAGATCCACTTCTGACGCCGTCACCTTATAAATCCTTCTGGGCGTCACTCTTTAATTTTACTCCTTGAGGCCTCATTCTTATAACAGCCTGACGGGTCAGGGTAAATCCAATTTCTCTGGCCCGTCTTTGACTAATTGGTTTCCACTCTTTTGTCAAGGCTTTACGACGGCGTCACTTGTGATCTGACGCCGTCAGGGTTTAACTTCACCATCTTTTGTAAACTTGTCATTTTCTTCACTTTTATGCTCCAAAAACGTCCAAATATGCTGTTTTCTGATTCCTCTACAAGTACTAAAACTGACAATAAGAACGATTTAGGGCATATTTGATCATATTTATACGTAATTAGGGCTTAAATGACCCCCTAAACAGCGTAACACTTTTCGTCTCATCAGCGTGTGTACTGACTTCAATTCCCTAACTCTATAAGTTCCTACCTCACTCTATGACGATACGTCAAGCATCCTATCATGAGCTCACCGATAGCAACCTATGCATGAAATACTACCTTAAAATCGATAACGCACATACGATTCACGTTTCTTAAGATGTTCAAGCATGTTACCAATTGGAAGTCTGCCAGTTTTCTTAAGCCTAACATCGATAAACATTCATCCAATACAATTAATAACACACCGTTCAATCATTAATCAATAGTTAGGTTTCATTAGATCTAAGCAAACACAAAGAAAACTTAGCCTAGCATGTTAAACGAAAGACAAGAACAAGATAGAATCAAACAACACATAGACATATTGAATGATTAATTGATTACTTAACTTTAATGTAACATGGAAGATCTCAAGGTGAAAAACCTTGAAAAGCTGCTAAAATTCGTCTAGGGTTTCTCCCTAAAAAGTTCCACACTAATGACTAAAAATTATGAGAATATATATAGAAAATCAGATCTCACGGCGTCACGTTATAGCCTTGACGCTGTCACCTCGCAGTGGTTAGGGTTTCTTGATGGCCTTCTTGACGCCGTCCCCCCTTTAAACTCCCAAAAAACATTCTGGCGTATCAAGGTCTGACGGCGTCACATCCATGCTTGACGCCGTCAAGGGTACTATTCCAGCAGAATTTGGCACTTTGTCGAATTCTTCACTTTTATGCTCCAAAAATGTCCAAAATGCTTCCTTTTCTAGAATTTCTCTCCAAAGTACCTAAAATGCCAAAAAGAACGATTTAGGGCAATATTTGATCAAATAAATACGATTTAGGGCTTAAATGACCCCCAAAAAGCGGTACACTTTTCGCCTTATCAGAAGACATCGTCAAGATCATCAGACTCGGTGATTTGCTTTAATTGTTGAAATTTAGGAGTAGAAGCGGCAACATATGGTGTAGGTGGCGATGCCATTTTAATAGGGATGCTTAGGTTGAGAGTTTGAAAGAAAACGAAGACACTGTGTAACTCTTGACCCTAACTATAAGCATTTATATTCGTTCCTTCACCACTCAAACGGCAATATACTTAATTGCACAAGATTCAATGTATATACTTTAGATTAAAAAAAATATATATACTATGTAATAAACAAATTAAATGTATATACTTACATTAAAAAATATGTACTAAACCTTTTTTAACAAACAAAAAAAAATAAATACTATGTACTAAACAAATGCAATCTACATACTAAAATTATTAAAAGTATAAAAACTAAAAGTATCAAAAGTAGTAAAAGTTTTAAAACTAATAAGTGAAGTGTGTTTGATACTCTTTTTATATATTATAAGTTTAAAAATTATTAAAAGTATTAAAAGTATAAAAACTAAAAGTATAAAAAGTAGTAAAAGTTTTAAAACTAATAAGTATATATTAAAGCTACATTTGTATTTTAGGGCATGCTTGGTAGGGGTGTTCATAGGGCGGTTCGGTGCGGTTAGATGGAAGATTTTAACTATCCATCGTGGGGCGGGTAATTTATTTATATTATATACGGTTCGGTTCGGTTAACCACGGATATCTAAAAGTAAAAACCGAAACCGAATCGTGGTAAGCGGTTTTTCCGGTTTTGGTTTTTTTCAATTTCGGTTTCTTCATTTTCGGGCTTTTTTCGGTTTCGGATTGAGCTGTTTTTCGTAACATGACACTCTAAGAAACTATAACCTAATGCATATGACCCCTATGATGTCAAATATGTGACCAGTGATAACCTAACGCACACGACCCATGACCCATGTGAATTAGCAATTATCACCGGTCATGCATGGTTTCCATTACACTAAAAGCCACTATAACCCAATGCACATTACCCATGACCCATGTTAATTACCAATTGTCAACAGTCATGTATGTGTCTTAACATGACACTCTAAGCAACTGATGCGTGGGTTTTGCAACCTATGCACTTAGGTTTTACCTCTCAAGGGATCTTGAGAAGCTTACAATCCCCACCAGACAGTGTACCTGACCGATGTAGTATGGTGAAGTGGCAAGTACCGGGGGATTGATCGTTCTCTCGGGGAATAGTGTCGTTAGGCTTGAAAAGCTACTTTAATTAGGTCTAGGGGTTGAGGGATTATTCTTTTTGTATTTTTACATTTTATGAAAGCAAGTAAAAATCTCGGTTTTGGAAGGAGTGTGTGGAATTAGTTGCAAGCCAAGTAACCCAAATATGTACTTTTGCAAATAAAATTAAATAACAAGAAAATTAAAGTGGTTGTGAAACTTATATATGAGAAATATGTGTTTACTTAGATTTCCTTACTCCCTAGCTATCTTTTATATGTTAATTGGTTTGTTGTGATTATGTGGAAGACGGGTTATATTCCTTTAAACCATTCGTAGGGCCGTGTACGATCTTCCCTAACTCTATAAGCTCCTACTTCACTCCTTTATCGAGCCGATTTTAGCTCCTAACATGGGATCATTAGAATTCGCTCATGTATTAAATACAACCAAATAATCGTAGTACACATCCGATTCATGTTTCTTAAGACGTTCAAGCAAGTTACCGTATAGGAGGTTAGCCAGTTTTCTTAAGCCTAACATCGACTTCTCCCAACCACAATAATCACAAGCAAACCAACAACATATAATCAATAGCTAGGTTTCATTAGATCTAAGCAAACACAATAAAGACCTAGCCTAGCTTGTTAATTGAAAGACAAGCGTAAGATATAATCAAACAACACATAGACATATTGAATGATTTGGAAGAAGACTTATCTTTAATTAAGAATCAAGGTTTCAAGGGTGAAAAACCCTTAAAATTACAGAAAAGTTCGAGCTAGGGTTTTTCCCAAAAGTTGCACACTAATGAATGAAAATTAGAAAAGTATATATAGATTTTACAAGCTGACGGCGTCACATTCTAATGCGTGATGCCATCACCTCACCGCCAAACTTAATTCGGATTGCTCACATCCAACTCTGACGCCGTCCCCTTATAATCTCCAGGCCGTCTCCCTTTGTCACATAACATGACGGCCTAGGCATCACAAAGTGTGACGCCGTCATAAAAACTCTCTGGGGCGTCTCGTGTAAACTTCGTATCCATTTCTTTGTCAAAGCGTGACACCGTCACCTAGCATAACGTGACGCCGTCAGGTACTGTTTCTAGCATATTTTGAGACTTGTCGTTTTCTTCACTTTTATGCTCCAAAAACGTCCAAAATAACTTCTTTTCCAGATTTCTTCTCCAAAGTACCTAAAATGACAAAAGGAATGATTTAGGGCAATATTTGATCAAATAATTACGGATTAGGGCTTAAATGACCCCCTAAAAGCGGTACACTTTTCGCTTCATCAAATACCCTTACACTTGAGATTTGCTTGTCCTCAAGCAAATGCGCGTTTATTCCAATCAAAATATGAGCTAGGGGTCATTTAACACGAATATAAAAGTAATTACAAAAAGTAGTCATTCAACCCTAGTCATAATAAGCACGGAAATCATACACTAGCACCTCACAAATAGTGTTTGGATACTCTCATCTCTTGGGTGTTATAAACCTATATAACTAGATGGAAATGGAAGACACTCACTACCTGTCATAGCAAATAGATTACCATAGGCTTGGGAAAGGATCAAAAACCTCCTCCACTAGGCATAAGCATCTAAGATAAACTATCAAAGAGGGCTTTACAAAGGGTTATAACGTTAGGTGTAGGGATATGATAACACGGTTTTGGTTGGAATAAATGGTATTTTTAGTGGTGGTGAGTTAATTATCTTGATCAAATACATGCACAAGGTGGCGTTGCTAAGCCAAAACTCGACTCAACTTAAGCTAAAAAGAAAATAACGTAAACATAAATAAAGATAAAATGAAACGGGATGGTAGTCCGTATGTTTTTTTCTACTTGTCTTTTTCCATTTTTTTTTCGTTTTTCTTGTTTTTTCGTTTTTTTTTCTTTTTTTTTTTTTTTTTTTTTTTTTTTTTTTTTTTTTTTTTTTTTTTTTTTTTTTTTTTTGTTACTTAAAGGTGAATTTTATTAAGTAAATGAGCCAAAAGGCAGTACAAAGAAATAATGTGCAAAGTGTAATAAGGAGATAGGACACATCCCTAACTTCCACACTAGTGCACCACAAAATAAAATGGCATAGGACAAAATTTCCCAGCTCAACATACAACTCCAAATACCAATCTAAACAATACAATTGCATAAGAAACAATAAAATCTATAAGAAACCAGTCAAGGCATAATAATGGCTTAAACTCAAGTCGCCATCCCACTCTGAATACATGGATTAGTGCAAAGGGACCAACCTAAGCACATCCAAACATCACCATGGGATGCCAACTTAAAGCAAGCATGGATACCAAGACCAATTAGTAAGAGTTAAAAGTCAATAGGAAAACAACAGAAGCAGCATATCCAAACAAAACAAGATCACGACAGCAGCATAACACCAACTCATAAAAGGGAAGAGCTAGAGTAGCAGCCTTAGCATATTTGCCTCCTTAAAAACCTTACTATGTAAAACCCAAAGGGTAAAACCATAGAAAGGGAAAAAAGAGTGCAACATACACTAAGGCCTTCCCACATCCCATACACAGCAACCAACTATAATCTCTTGAGACTCAGCACTCCAATTCACCAGAAGCAAACAAGAGACAACAACAAATCTGCTTCAGAAACAGCTTGCATCATCAACAAAAGGAGAATAAATGTTATTGCACTTCCAAAATCCAGTACCTTCATTAAACCTGCACAGCCAAATGGCAAACAGAAACTGCACCAGAATGTCAGAATACATAAATTTAAATATGATTGTTGTCACATGCCAACTCAGTAACCATTTTCCTGTAATACTCATTCTTGCTTAAGGGGATGTTCCAGAGATCAGCAGCCTTGCCCACATCAGAAGTGTATTTCAAATGGAGACCCAACAACTTCAATCTAACAGTATCCACAATGCATTTAAACACCCCATCATCACTTCTACAAATCTGTTCAACTCTTCTGATATTCCTCTCATGCCAAATATTATAAACACTAGCACCAAATATCAACCTTTGAATCACAATCTATATGGTATTAGTAGCAGGCTTATTCACAATAGCAGAGATAACACTAGCCCAGTCATTACCCACATTCTCTAACCTAGCCAATGGTTTTAATCTTTCCCATAGTCTTTTGGAAAAAAGGACAAGAGAAAAACAAATGACTATGAGACTCATTATCAATGTGGCACAACAAACACCTTTGATCATAAATACAAAACCATTTAGATAATCTATCCCTAGTCTTTAACCTACCTTTAATGGCAGTCTAAAGAATAAAAGAATGTCTAGGGATGCATTGATTAAACCAAACATGATTAGACCAAATAACTTTAGGAGAGTCATCACTTAAAGCTTTCCAAACCTCTTTAGTAGAAAAATTCACTTCTTTACCCTTTTTATTAACCCAAATAGTAATATCTTTCTTACAGTCATCCATATTAGGAACAGGCAGGTTCAGAATATGGTCAAACTTTCCATTCCATTCAATGGGCCAATTCCACTCATGAATATCAACAAGATCAGCAACCTTGGCTTTAACATCCAAACCAGCATCCTGAATAGTCTTGTTATCAATAAACTTACACAAAGGCCCAATACTATAACACTTATCATACCACAGACTGCAACTCTTGCCATCACCAATTTTCACCCAAATAAATTTTCTCACCAACTCCCTAAGGTCAAGTAGTTTTTTCCAACTCCAAGGAGCCCCTTTACTAACCTTAATATCCCATAAACTTCTACCTTTCAACCTATAGATATTAATCCATCTAACCCATACATAATTTTTATTAGTCAAAATGTTCCATAAGTGCTTAGACATGAGAACAATATTCCAAAGATGAACAGATTTAATGTCCAAACCACCCTGTCTCTTAGCCTTACAAACATCTTTCCAGGCCACACTAGCTTTACCACTAGCAGATTCACCTCTATTCCATAAAAATCTTTTAAACAATTTATCAATAGCTTCACAAACATTCAAGGGGAGCATAAACAGGGAAGACCAATAAACTTGAATAGATGCCAAAATGGAAGTGATTAACTGAAGCCTACCAGCAAAAGAAAGGGTTCTGTTCTTCCAATCCATAATCCTCTTCTCCACAATATCAATTAAAGATTTGCAGTCATTAAACCTCAACCCTTTAGAAACCATAGGAACCCCCAAATATCTAATAGGCAGGCTGCCATTCTTAAAAGGCATAACTAATTTAATACTAGCAATCTCAGTATCAGACATATTACTAAAGAAAGCTTCACTTTTATTCATGCTGGGATAAAGTCTAAAAGACATACCAAACTCATCCAATCCTCTCCTGAGCACAGCAGAACAAGATCACCATGGCACAACATCAATAGATCATCAGGAAAACATAAACTTGTGATCCCCTAACTCTTTACATCCCCAATGATATTGAAACTTTTTCTCAGCTTTCACATGCCTTTTGACCATCAAATTCAGAACCTCCATAATCAAGGTGAAGAGATAAAGGGATATTGGATCCCCTTGTCTTAGACCCCTCCCAGCATTGAAGAAACCATTTGTCTCACCATTAATACAAACAGAAAAATGAGCAGTGGTGAGACAAGTCATAATCTAATGCACCATAACATGATGAAATCCAAATTCAAGTAAAATGAACTTTAGAAAATTCCAATTAACAGTGTCATATGCCTTAAGTATATTCACTTTAAAGGCACACCTTTTAGCTCCCCAATTCCACCCATAACCTCTCATGAATTCTTGAGTTAATAAAATGTTATCACTAATCTACCTCCCAGGGATAAAGGCACATTGATTAACATCTACCAGCTCATTCAAAACAGTTTAATCCTATTAGTAATCACCTTATTAATAGTTTTATAGACAATGTTGCAACAAGATATGGGTCTGAAATCAGTAACTTTCACAGGGTTCTTAATTTTGGGGATAAGAGAAATGAGAGTGGAGTTGAACTCACCAAGCAATTTACCACTTGAAAAGAACTCCTTAATAGCAACACAAGTATCATAACCCACCACATTCCAAGCAGCCTTAAAGAATTTGGAAGTGTAACCATCAGGCCCAGAAGCTCTATCATCCTCAATGTCAAACAAAGCAACTTTAATTTCTTCATCAGACACCTCTTTGATCAACTCCAAAGCAACTTCAGGATCTAACTTCCTAGAAAACAAGCTACCAGGCTCTTCAATATTATAAATTTCTTCATCAGCATTGAAGAACTTTTGGAAGTGATCAACAAAAGCTTTAGGAACCTCACATCCTTTAAAGATATTTTCCTGATCATCCCTAACTTCCTCAATTCTACTCTTAGCCACTCTACCCTTAACCATATTATGAAAATGACTGCTATTAAAATCACCCTCTTTCAGCCACTGTATTTTAGATTTTTGCTTCAAGCATCTCTCTTCATCAATAACAGCTTCCTTGTAGGCAGTAGCAAATATCATTTCCTCCTCCCTCAATTTAGCATTCAAAGGGTCTTTATCAAGGTTGCTTTGAACTCTATTCAACTCAACTCTTAAAAATTTCACTTTATCAAACACATTTCCATTATCTCTATTCAAACTCCTAAGATGCTTTTTGAGAGCTTTAAGCTTTTTAGCTAATATAAACATCTTATATCCTTTCACACCAATATCCCAATTCCTCTCAACAGTAGTCAAAAAATCTCTTTTCTCAGTAAGATAGTTAAGAAATCTAAAAGAACTACCCTTCTTTTTCTGATACCCAGCCAAAGGAATAGAAAGAATAGCAGGAGAGTGATCAGAAATCAAATAAGGAAGAAATTAGCCTGGCTCTCAGAATAATGATCCATGAACCTCCCATTACCCATGATTCTATCTAATTTCTTAAGAATTCCAACTTCAGGATCCTTCCTCTTTTGAATCCTAGTGTAAAACAATCCACTCATACTAATATCATCCATATCCAAACTATCAACACAAGTTTTGAAATCCTGCATCCCAGCTACACTCTTAACATTGAAACAATTTGAATTTTCATTAAGAAACAAGGTGGTATTAAAGTCATCTAACATCACCCAAGGATGATTCCCAATGACATTCTTTTGGTCAATAAGATTCTGCCATAACATCAGCCTTTCCTTAACTAAATTACTCCCATAAACATAAGAAACATAGCTAATCATACTCCCATTAATATCATTAATAACCAAGTGCATAACCTGGCTGGTTTGAGAAAGCAAAGTAGCAGAAGCAACCTTACTATCCCATCCCACAACAATCCTACAACCTTTAGGGCTATCCAAAGAATTGGATACCCAAGTCTACCCTTTAAAAATATCATTACACACATTATTAACAAACTTCTTTCTTAATTGAGTCTCTAATAAACCAAAGACTCTAATATTATTACTACTAATTAACTTTTTAACTTCATCCTGTCTAAGAGAGTCACAAGCTCCCTTAACATTCCATGAAGCAATTTTTAACATATCAAAAAGAGATGAGTTTGGTGCAATATCACCTTGCACCTGAGTAGAACTACTCCCAACCACATTTGATGCCATATCCTGTGTCATGAAAACAGCATTACCATGACTCTCCTTAGCAACTTCATCAGTCAAGCTAGAGGAAATTTCTTCTTCAAATTGCTTTTGAATCATACTGTCCACTTTTAGACCAACAAGGCTCTCAAATTGTTGAATCATTTCTTCTGTCCGAGTGTTTCTAACCCCATCAGTTAGTACTAAGTCAGATAGAAAAAACAATTCAACTTCAGCCTTCTGTCTCTCTTTAACCCACTCCTCAATAGTAAGAAGCTCAACTTTATAACACTCATCATATGCTTTCATGTAAGCTTGATTATGAGTTACACCAGACTCTATCATGATTTCTTTATAAAGCTCATCAGCCTTTAACTTAGCATTCATAGCTATATTAGTATGCCCATAACTTATATCTTTTTATAGCTTATAAATTCTCCACTTCAAACCCTCCATCATTCTACTTTTAACCTTACTATTACACTTATCCTCATAGTATTTTTTCAAGTCCAAAGACCATCTACTTTTATCACCCTCAGCAATTTGCATACCTAAATCACATGCTAGATCAATTTTCTTTCTCATTTGAGCCCATTCATCACTTCCCACCTCAACATCATTCATACTTTCCTTTTCCAATACACCAAAACTATTCTTGGTATCAATATCATTCTGTTTAGAAACTTTAGTCTTCAAATCAACTTTAGAACCTGATGATATCCCTTTCCCCTTATTATCACTTTTCTTATTACTATCAAATATTAAACCTTCATCAATTTTCTTACCCCCATATCCAGATTAACATTCCTCATATGATTAACCTTATTACCATTCTTCTGCACTGTACCTCCTCTACCCATCATGCCACCTCTACCCATGAAACCACCCCTACCCATGTAGTTACTACCACCTCTGTTAACATAGTATCCATTATTTTGTTGCCCCTCAGACCTACTAGAACTAGCACCATTATAAGCAGACCTCCTAACATCTCTCCATTGTCCTTCACCAGAGTTATAAACATTTTCCTTAACATGATTTGACCCTATCTCCTTATCTTTCTCACCTTTTTCTTCCACAGTAACACCTTTCTTAAAACAAGCTTTATCTTCATGAACAAACACTTTACATTGACTGCAGTGTGGAGGCTTCCAAGCATATTCCACTGTGAGGTTCATAGATTTCCCTAAACTCTCATAACAAACTTCAACATTATCAACCAAATCACTAGCTGCATCCACTTCAATAAGAACCCTGGCAAAACTAGCCCTGCCATATGCTTTCTCACACATAGATGTTGTAATTCTATCCATAATAACAGGATTGCCCACCCTACTAGAAATCCTACTTATACCTTGCACATTCCATGCTTCCAGAGGCACATTCATCAATTTCACCCAAATAGGCACTTTAGATGGCTCAGGCCTTTCCATACATAATCCAGCTTCCCATTTTTGCACAAAAAAAGGCTTACCATCAACTAACCATGGCCCATTTTCTAAAAAAAATTCATCCCTTCCACTGACTTAAATTTCAAAAACAATAACCCACAATCATTTGAAATGATTTCTGCAACTTGCTGAGCCCTCCACATTCTCCTAAGATGCCCAGAAATTTCATTATAGTTCACTTTAAGACCAACAAAATACCTAACAAGAGTGAGATCCCATTTCTTACTCCCTTCCTTAATAATTGGATCCATATCAACCACCTCCCTACCCTGCTCATTCACTCTAATAGGAACTTTAGAAAGCTTATTATTGCCATAGCCAGATAAACCCTTGAAAGCAGAAGCAAAGTATACATTAGTTTGAACAAAATTGTCCTTCATAATGGTATCCTTGCTGTTATTACTAGCACCAACATCCTTCATACCTCCCACGTTACTAACACCACCATCCTTCTTACCTCCCACACTACTAATAGTCTCACTCAAACTAGGCCATTGGTTACCACCCCTATCACCATTAGTATCCTTACCCATATTACCTTTCACAGACTTATCCAACTTACTCTGACTAGGATTCAAAACAGGGTTTAAATCAAATGGCACATGTAACTCATTACTAGTACTACTACCCATACCATCATTAGTAACATCAATACTAGTTTTACTAACATTCCCCTGGTTACTATTCTTACTACTAGACCCATTACCATCATCAACATTATCAGAGACAAGCGAAACATGAGACTTACCATGAGATTTAGCCCCATTTTTTTCTGCATCAACACTGCCAGAAAAAACCTGAGCACTAGAATTCATAGCAACCTCAGTTTCCTCATTATTAAACTCACTCTCATTATCCTTAGTTTCCATATCTTCAGTATCATCACCTTCATACTCCATACCTTCCATACATTTAGCTAAACTCTTATTCTTACCACTACCCTTCTTATTATTCTTCTTAATACCTAAAGAACCTTTAGAACCCATCCCAGTATTCTTCATCGCCTGCTTATTATCATTACCCGAGTGTCTAGTACTTCTTTTATATCTGACAACATCATTTGCCACCGGAGGTGGCATAGAAATAGGGTTAGGGTTTAAGGGATCTGGATTTGGTGGATGAGGGTTAATTTCAGACATGATACTGTGAAGATTAAACCCAACACATACTAGGTTTAAGGTTTAGAATGACAGATAAAAGATTAAATGATAACGGAAAGAAATTGGGAAGGAGAGTACGGACAAACAGTGGATAACAGAAAAATAAAATGAATTTAATGAGGGTGAGAGTGTATGAAATTTTTGGGGAAAATTATATGAATAGATTAAGGATGACTAGGAGAACACAATACAAAAATCAAAATCAAAATCCAATGGTTAGATTGAATTTAGACGATGAATTTCATCATAAAATGTGAAGACATCTTAGAGATAGATTTATTTTTTTTTTTTTTTTTTTTTTTTTTTTTTTTTTTTTTTTGCATACACTCTTGCCCTACCATTCAAAATAATACATCATAGGGGCCTCGGTTCTCCCCTTACACTTGAACTTTTACATACTTTACAATAAACTATTTTAATGACTCGAATTAAGATACTTGAAAAACTTGGAGTACTTTAAATATTAACGCACATGTGGGGGTAATAATTGACTTCTTCCCCATAACTCCATTACATTAGTACTTTACCCATGAGTCTCAATCGTCCCAAAACAATATGTACAAGGATATGACTCGACTTAGCAACCATGTGAGTAATAAGACAATTAACTAAGGGATTAACAAATGTTGTCACAATAATGCACTAAAGATGAGTGCATACAAGGTAGGCTAAGGCGATTTGGGTGTACATTTGGGTGGATTGTAACAAATTCTTCCTTTAAGTAAAATGCTTAAAGTTGGAAACGAAAAGATAGGCTCGGAAGGGTGTACTAGGGGTATCGTGTACTAAAAATGAGTACAACGCTTAGGGTGTGGGAGAATTACTTGACCAATGATGTCAATGTAATTATAATACGGGTATAAAACAAGGGTTATCCTAATGCCTCTTATCATGTAGTGAATCTAACTACACGAATGTAGTCTCACTTGTGGATTTAGGATGGTCACTAACGCAAGTTCTAGAATCTATAGGCTACCGGTACACACACAAGCATAAAAAATGAATGCTTTTCCTAACAATTCTAGGGGCAAACCTCACATATTTGGGGGAAAATTTTTTGAGTGGTACGGTTTTTGTGCTAGTCATACAATTCCCTATCCATGAGATGCTTATTATTCCTAAAGTATCACTTCTAAATGTTGTAAAAAATTTTAAATTTGTGCTAAAATTTCCCTAACAAATGTTTTTCTCGGTTTTATTACACAAGTACCATTAGACAAAACAAAAATCAAGCATAATAGCATTTTCTAAGGCGCTTTCATTTACCCCCTTACACTTAAACCGAACATTGNATTTTCCTCATTATTAAACTCACTCTCATTATCCTTAGTTTCCATATCTTCAGTATCATCACCTTCATACTCCATACCTTCCATACATTTAGCTAAACTCTTATTCTTACCACTACCCTTCTTATTATTCTTCTTAATACCTAAAGAACCTTTAGAACCCATCCCAGTATTCTTCATCGCCTGCTTATTATCATTACCCGAGTGTCTAGTACTTCTTTTATATCTGACAACATCATTTGCCACCGGAGGTGGCATAGAAATAGGGTTAGGGTTTAAGGGATCTGGATTTGGTGGATGAGGGTTAATTTCAGACATGATAACACATACTAGGTTTAAGGTTTAGAATGACAGATAAAAGATTAAATGATAACGGAAAGAAATTGGGAATGAGAGTACGGACAAACAGTGGATAACAGAAAAATAAAATGAATTTAATGAGGGTGAGAGTGTATGAAATTTTTGGGGAAAATTATATGAATAGATTAAGGATGACTAAGAGAACACAATACAAAAATCAAAATCAAAATCCAATGGTTAGATTGAATTTAGATGATGAATTTCATCATAAAATGTGAAGACATCTTAGAGATAGATTTNATATTAACGCACATGTGGGGGTAATAATTGACTTCTTCCCCATAACTCCATTACATTAGTACTTTACCCATGAGTCTCAATCGTCCCAAAACAATATGTACAAGGATATGACTCGACTTAGCAACCATGTGAGTAATAAGACAATTAACTAAGGGATTAACAAATGTTGTCACAATAATGCACTAAAGATGAGTGCATAAAAGGTAGGCTAAGGCGATTTGGGTGTACATTTGGGTGGATTGTAACAAATTCTTCCTTTAAGTAAAATGCTTAAAGTTGGAAACGAAAAAATAGGCTCGGAAGGGTGTACTAGGGGTATCGTGTACTAAAAATGAGTACAACGCTTAGGGTGTGGGAGAATTACTTGACCAATGATGTCAATGTAATTATAATACGGGTATAAAACAAGGGTTATCCTAATGCCTCTTATCATGTAGTGAATCTAACTACACGAATGTAGTCTCACTTGTGGATTTAGGATGGTCACTAACGCAAGTTCTAGAATCTATAGGCTACCGGTACACACACAAGCATAAAAAATGAATGCTTTTCCTAACAATTCTAGAGGAAAACCTCACATATTTGGGGGAAAATTTTTTGAGTGGTACGGTTTTTGTGCTAGTCATACAATTCCCTATCCATGAGATGCTTATTATTCCTAAAGTATCACTTCTAAATGTTGTAAAAAATTTTAAATTTGTGCTAAAATTTCCCTAACAAATGTTTTTCTCGGTTTTATTACACAAGTACCATTAGACAAAACAAAAATCAAGCATAATAGCATTTTCTAAGGCGCTTTCATTTACCCCCTTACACTTAAACCGAACATTGTCCCCAATGTTCACATAAAAGATGTAAAAGTAGAAAAATAAAGAATGAAACAAATACTCCCCTGGTTTTTGATGTGGATCGTGTGGTAACATGGTTAGATCTTCTTCCAAGACAATGTAAAAGCTCCAAGCTCAAAGCGACTCCAAAAGCTTGACTTCATGAACTTGATTCCATGTTCACCTTCTTGTCCAAAATAACCTGTTAAACCTGAGAAAACAAACTAGGCAAACCTCGAGTAAAATCGGCGACAAAATCTATATAAGGATATAATGCTTGTGGAATGAAAATTTTGCAGATTCCTGGAATTAGAGGTGCAATAATTTTTATAATCCGACAAAAAAACTAAATTTTAAAACGTTTTCTGAAATTCAAAGGCTGACGCCGGCAGCTTTTAAAGGCTGTCGCCGTCAGAATTGATCTGACAGAATTTTTATGTTTAGTTTCCGGAAAATTTCTAGAAAAACAAAATACCTTAACTCCTGGAATCCCGTAAAATTTCATCATGACTCGATATAAGCATTTGACTCTAACAAATACGAATATGCATGTTTATTTTATATCATTACAATTCATGTTCCAATTGGTTCTTATAAACAAATTTAGATTTCCCTTATACTTATCTTTTGTAAAATACCTTTATATGTAGTTAAGACGAAGTTAAAAACAAAATAAAGCATTTTCACAATTTTGATTTGAAACATGAATCAATAATGATAAAAATAAAACACACAAAGCAAATAAAGCTTGGGTTGCCTCCCAAGAAGCGCTTTTCTTTATTAACGAGTCTTTTAGCTAGACTCAAAGTCACTCTCTATTACGTGACTTCATCATTGGTCACGGTCTCTAGGTCATCCTCGGGTTTAGTCTTGTATTCCGGACCTAGTTGCAAGCATTCTTTGTAGAACCCAAATATCCTACTCATAACATAATCTACTCCTCTACTTCTATCCTCATCATTCCTATAGTAGACCGCTTGCTTTTGATCCTTCTCTATGTTTGACAAGAGTCGGTATTGCTCTATCTTATATGGCATTTGGTAAGCTACATCATCGGTCTCATCTTTGAACCTAACTATTCCTAGAGGTAGGTCATAATTCATTTTAGAGGCCTCAACAAACGGCTTTCCAAAAACTACTTGAGTTAAGCATGAGTCAACTACCGGACGAATATCCTCAACAATCCCGAAGTCGGTGACGTAAGTGAAATTTCCTACGTAGACATGTAGTCCCCTAACTCTACCTACAAAGTTGCTTATCCATCTTGTGCTAGGAAATGTCCTGAGTCCCAGTTGCTTTTTCATTATTAGATTGTAGTGGGCTCTAGTCATGATGTTTATGGGAGACTTAAGATCTATGTAAGCTTTCCAAACATGCAAGTGACCTATGTTGCATGGTATATTGATGTTGGAGGGGTCACCTATTTTGATGATTGGGTTACCTAGGAAGTAAGGTGTCTAGGGGTCATCGAATAGATCCTTATGGTATGCACGCTCTTCCTTAGAAGGCAACCTATCGAAGTAGTCCTCTCCATCATCTACTTCTTCTACTTCCCTTTCCTTACTCTCCTCTACTTTCTTAACCTCCTCCTTATGTTCACTATCTATTTCATTTTCAGGGATTGGCTTAATAGTGACAACATTGACAAAATGGACATGTTTGGAGGATGAGGGGACCTTGATTTGGGGTCCGCTATTTGTGTTCCTAGCGTCCTTATTTGCTGATGGCACCCCTTGGTTGTTGAATGCTTTCAATAAGTTGTCTATCTTATTGCTCATCTCTGCTTGTTGTTGATTAAATTCGGATTTGAACTCAGCCATACGAGCTTTTTGAGATGCCATAAACTTAGACATCATTCCCTCGAGGTTATTGGTACTACCATAATTATTGGAGGGATTGTTATTGAAAGTACGGTTTGAGGATGAACCGTTGGGTTGGAAACGATTAGGTGGATTTGAAGAATTGTTTTGGGGCGTGTTTGCGTTTTGTTTCCACCTAAAGTTTGGGTGATTTTTCCAAGATGGGTTGTAGGAATCACCATAAGGGTTTGGCTCGGGTTTGAAAGTGTACCACTTCTCTCCCGCTCCATCGGTACGCGAGGATGCGTAATCCGCAATAGCTTGTTCGGGGAGTTCCATGCAATCTCGAGTGTCGTGGGGACCACTACAATACTCGCATGAGGAAGCGATTTTGTTCACTTGGCTTGAAGGCTGAGGAGCTACGTAGGATTTCATTAGATACTTGACTTGGTCCTCAAGTTCCATGATCCTACGGTCGGAAGTGCTTGAATTATTCGAAGGCAAAGATATTGCGTTTACCGTTTTATTCAAATCACGGGGATCATTCCAACTTTCGTTGTCATAGAGAGTAAGATCTTCTAGGAGTTCCCATGATTGATCCGCACTTAGATCACGTAGCTTGCCACCGGCCGCTTGGTCAATGGTTTGCCTCATGGGGATATTGATATGGTTATAGAAAATTTGGACTTGGAGCCAAAGGTCTATGCCATGATGAGGGACTTTTTGGAGTAAGTCCTTGAATCGAGTCCATGCCTCGTAGATGGTTTCGCCTTGACGTTGTTGGAACGCCAAGATGTAATTCCTTCGCTTTGTGGTTCTTCCCGGTGGGAAAAATTGAGCTCGGAAGCGAGAGGTGAGATTATCCCAAGAGGTGATGGATCCTGCAGGTAGACGTTCTAGCCATTGACTAGCTTGGTCCCGCAGAGAGAATTGGAAGAGACGTGATCGGGTAGTCTCTCGAGTGTCAACATCAAGATTTATGGAATCTACGATCTTAAGGAAGTCCTTGAGGTGTTGATTTTGATCTACGCAACGAAGTCCATGGAATGCACATCCGCTATGCACCAACCGGATGGTGTCGGATCGCAAGGGAGACACATTGGCTCCTTGAGTGAGCTCAATGGTGTTTCGATAGCCTTGATGGCTAGGACGGGAGTATTCTCCAAAAGTACGGGCTCTAGGAGGTTGGTTTGGTTGGGGTGGGTTGTTTGGATCAAGGATGTTACCACCTTCCATGATGGCGGATGGTAATGGTTACGAACAAAAACACAAAGAATAAGATAGACTAAAGAAAACCTAGAAAAATAAAAATAAAAATCTCCACTAGAAAAGATTCTAATGAGTAGACTGATGTGAGTATTTTGTAAGTTTATTTTTCCAAAGAAATATTCGTGAGAATATTTCTCGGGTCGTTTCCCGATGAGAGCTTGGCGGCGATTGAGGCGTTTGTGTAAAGTGTGTGTGTGACGTGAATAGTGATAATATTTTTGAGATTATGATTATACTACAATAGAAATTAAATATAAAGCACAACTAAGCACGAAGTACAAGTAATCTATGCACATAATTCAAATATTCACAAAATCGAACGAAACGTAAACATAAAAACGTGTTAAAAAGTGAATTCTAATGAAATTGAGTCTTAAAAATTCATAAAATTTCTAAAGATCCTAAATAATCAAAAATAATCTTGAGAAAAAGAATTATATTTTTTTGATTTTTTATTAATTTGTTATGAATTAAAAATTATTTTTAACTATTTAAAAATGATTAAAAAGTCTAGAAAATAGAAAAATGGTCCTAAAAATGCAAATCTATTTTTTAAAAATCTTATAAATCTAAAAACTATTTTTAAAAGAAATATCAAAATTATTTTGGCTTTTTCTGAATTATTATGAATTAAAAATGATTTAAAATGATTAAAAATCTAGAAAAATACAAAAGAAATAGCAAATGAAGTCAAATAAATCTGAAATTTTTATGAAAATCCTAAAATATTATTCTAAGGCTACTGTGAGAAAATATTTTTGAAGAATAAGCACTTAAGTGCTGAATGGCTAAAAAAAAGCTTAAACCAAGTGCTTAATAATAAGCACTTGAACCAAATATGACTAGAATTGATACAGTAGGTAACTAACACTCAAATGAACTAAAATTCAATCAAATCAGACCATATAGAATACAGAATCAAGCAAATGATGCCAATAAGGGGACAAATAAGCACTTATAAGCACAAAATAAGCACACAAGGGCACCAATAAGCACAGGACTCTGAAATATGCTCAAACACACTCAATGAAGCTTAAAGGAAGCACTGGGTTCAAAGTTGCTGGCCAAATCACACAAATGCACTTAAGCTGAACAATCAGCATACAACCAAAAATGGTACCAACTTGCAGTCATCATTAAGCTCATCTAATAAGCACCTACGTACAAACTAATGGGGGCAAAATGTCTACTACCAAGCTGAGAGTAAGAAAAATGCAAAAGCCGTATCACAACTTTCCAATTACTAACCTAATTAGAGACAAGAACAGGTCATGAAATCTGGTTCACTAGTAGATTTACAACAGATTTGACTTTTCTTGTTTAAAATTGAACTTTGACTTTTATGAATTTCTTTTGGTCAATTCCACTTCTAGATGCAATACTGAGCTTGTTTAAAACTTGTTTAGTTTGAGTTATATTAGAATTAACCCATATCTAACATAACAGCTACTGTAGCATTAACATGAGTATGAAAATGAGATTTTTGAAATGATTTTGACTTTCTACCTAAATGACTACTGAAATTTTTGCAAGTTTTAATCTAATAATGACCTAAATGACTGAAATGTGCAGCTATAACTAATAAACAACAACTACAGGATCCAAAATCAGACAATCCCAAACACTCCTATACAATCTGTGAAAGAACTTATATGCAGCAACTATCATATTTAAAACTCTAAACATCCACATAAGCTCTTAACATGATCAATAATATTGAATTAAGCTGAATTCCACATAGAATAAATATGAATCCACAGAATCACAATATGCAATTTCAAGCAAATTTCATCTAATATTATACTATGAAACTGAAATCAAGCAAGCATTACTGAACCACAACCATCTATTATCATACAATATCATCCAAAAAACTCAGATCATGAACAATCAACAACATTCTACAGCAGAAACTAAGATCCACAATTATGATCTAGTAAAAACTAGCTATATCTCAGATTCATAAACAACTTCAAACAGATGATCAATCAAGCTCGGATATCACAAGAATCAAGCAAAAAACTACTATTAAACAGAATCAAACAGTATTTAACTATACTAGAAGATCTATACTATAAACTCTTGAGTGGAATTGAAAATAAGAGAGTTCTCACAAAGTTCTTCCTCCTCAACCACAATTGAGGAGGCTCACTATGCGAGCCTGTCTTTAGACAGGCCAAGAGCTTCCAAAACTCTCTTGAACTATCACTCCAGTCCAATAATCACCATGTTCATATCAAAGTTTGACTTTCGTTGACTGTTTGGGATTTTTAATGAAAATGAAGCAAATCAAGCTCACATAAGCTAGAAAGCTTTATGAGCTTGTAAAACTAAGGAAATAGCTTAGTTGTAAGCTGAGAATTGAAATATAAAAAACATTATTATATTTTTTTTTATTTTTGGTATTTTAGATTGATGATGAAAAGATGTAAACAAAACAGTTAAAGAAGCTTTTATAAAAATCTCATAAGCTTTTATTAAGCTTATGAGATAATAACAACAAGTGATTAAAACAAATTAAGCTAAATGAACAGAAACTGATTTAAGAGAACATCAAACTAAATTTTTTTGATAAACTTTGAAAGGTACAAAACTTGAAATTGAAATTGACAGCATAACGTTGCTAAAAATTACACACTACACAATGAGAAATTAAGTTCTATTTATAGGGGATGAGAGAGGAGCGTAGCAGCCTTGGATTCTCTTGTAAGAAGGCTCTAGAAATCCATGCTGGCAATCCTGACTGAGTTGTGTGCTTCTTTGAGGTCTTATCCACGCCCTTGGATCAAAATCAACCAATCATAACCCTTGGATTGAGTATCTATGACGCGTCCAAGCCAATAGGAAGCTGCCATGTCACCCCATTTGTGTTTCTTTGGTTCTGACACATTCTGAGATTCCCTGGCGCTTCTAGAAGGTATTTGATTTGACCAATTAGCCCTTACTCACTATAATTTTGGCCGGGTTATTTCTAGGGTTCATGTTAACTGGGTAAGAGGTGAATTTGAGGGGCGGGAAAAGTAAGGTAAGTTTTTTTATTAATTGTTTGACTGGGTGTGGAATGGGTTGACCATGGGTTGTGGGCCGGTCTGGTGTTGGGTTTATTATTGTTTGGGCTTTTGGTATTCAATGTAATAATGGACCAGCTTATATAAGATTATAAGGTTTAGAGTTTAAGTGAATTTAACAAGGACCAAGGATGTAAATTCTGAAACTTCAAGGGCCATTCCTGCCAACTCTGAAAAGTTCTTCAAGGGACTATTATGGCCATTCTTGAATAGTTGGAGGGCATAAGTTGACCTTTCTTCATAAATGTCTTTGAGGGACTAAATCTGCCAACTTTGAAACTTGAAGGGCCAATCTTGTAATTTCATGAAACTTCCACCAAGGATCATCCTTGCTAATTCTTCAAACTCTAAGGACCTCTTATGGAGATTTTGAGCTCATTTTCTTGATTTCTTGGAATCCCGGCTACGACTATTGACACTTTTCTCATCTCGTGCTCGTTTTTGATTGATTTGGCATGTTTTGAGTCCGTATTTGAGATATCCTTTCCTGCACAATCATAGACACAAAAACACAAATTCTTTGGCATTTACGGTTAGTTTTTGGTCTTTTTGGTCTTAAAATGGTAAATAAATGATATGTGATTTAACACATATCATAGACCTAAATAAAAATAAAATTTTCACCCTAAGCAATAACTATTCCCCGGCAGCGGCGCCAAAAACTTGATGCATGGGTTTTGCAATCTATGCACTTAGGTTTTACCTCTTAAGGGATCTTGAGAAGCTTACAACCCCCACTAGGCAGTGTACATAACCAATGTAGTATAGTGAGCCGACAGAAGAGTAGCTCCTTGTGTACAAAACTAGCACAAGCTTATGTGATCATCATTGGTTAAGGGGAACAAGTGTAACACCCCCCAAAATTATCGCAACGAAAGATTGTGTCACTGGGGTATTACTTCATAGCACAAAGTACAAATTACAGAAAACGACTCTAAATGAGACGTTTTGAAATAGTTATCATTCTATTAAATATCAGAGTTTACAAGAGGTCCCACAAGTTTACAAAAATGTACAACATTAAAGTTGTAAAGTTTTTCGAATGATAATATATGCATTGTCTTCAAAATGTTTTCCGTGCGCCTTCACATGCCAGCTAATTCCTTGCGAACCTGAGATAAACATGCTAAAAAGTCAATACAAAGGTTGAGTGAATTTATAGGTTTGTAAAATAGTAGTGGACAATAAAGTTCATAGTATAATTGCAATGTGCGCAATCATCATCTTGATAGTTATTATTGCTCTAAGCTCATGGCACTCAAGACTGACTGTACAATATATCAATACGTGATATAAGTAGAATAATAATGCCCCGTGTAGGTAATTGCCATATACCTAGTGTTCCAAATATAGTGCGTTTGGTTACCTATCCGGCTAACACAAACGGGATTCGTCAATCCCGATAGGCCTATCCACAATATTTACGCTCACTTGCAACAACAAGTGATTTATTGTCCATGATGTGGGGGACTTTTGGCATAAACAACTTAGACATGCATGCAATAATACAATCAAGGCTAGCATCCAGTTTACAAGTAATTGTCCATAGTAAAAACAGTAGCATGTATCTCCCCCAATGAGTTTATAAAACAGTTAAACAAAAGTAGGGGCTATGAACTCACCGTAGACTGTAGTGACGTGAGTAATGGAACGGTGCCAGAAAGTACGGCAGAACAATATAAAGAAGTATAGCACAACGATAAGGAATCGGCACGACCTAAGAAAATATAATAGTCGCGTCTTAGATATTTAATGAGAAAGTACAAAATAACATTTATAAAAGTATTTATATACTTTTGACATTGTACATATTTTTGTAAGTTTACAAAAGTATAAAAGTTTAATTTTTATCAAAAATAGTAACAAGCCCTATTGATAGGCTACCCTAAGGTCGGGTTTATATCACTTTCAATATTTCACATATTCCGTAAATTATTATGTTTAAGTCATGTTTAAACTTATGTATAATTAAATGAGTCATTTTTCCGACAGAGTCCTACCACTTCGGTTTTATATAACCGTGATCAAATGGTTCCCATTTATACTTAACGGTCGTGTTTTGGTTTCTAGATATATAGTTATCCCGACTTGATCAATACACTATTTCAATCACGTAAACTACTTTGACTTGATTCTTCTTATGTCCTTATAGTAGTATATAAATGCATAATCAATTTCTAGTGGTTCATAGTCTTAATTTTATCATAGCACAAGTCAAATTACAATTTCAATTTCCTATTTCAATGCAGAAAGTTTGGCAGTACACTGCAGTCCCACGGAAATGACCATAAGTAGAGTTCTACAACCCCGATTGAGGTGAGGTTTCCGGCTACGTTTAAGTCTAGATGTTACCTACGTTTCATAAAACTGGGCCGAGCTCCAGAATTGAGAAGAACCATGAGCTTTTTCTAAATGAAATCTGGTGTGCAGATTTTGACTCCTTTCGCCATTTTGGCTCTCATTTACTCATCGGGATGAGTTAGGAGGTGCGCCACCCGGTGAAACGACCACAAGACATAGCTCTATCACCCTCTCTAATTACCTCAGGTCCATAACTTACTGAGTTGTGCAGACTTTCCAATCTTTGGGGCTGTTGTAAATTTCAGATTCACAAATACTACTTGGAGCTTGTTTGGACTTGTTTTCATGATTAAAACCTTATGTACAATGTCTAATACTTACAAATCACTATTACATCATAAAAATACATAGAAGTCCAGTAGCCTATTACAACCAAATTGAATGAGAAGTAGAGAAAATAAATATATCTTACAAGATGATGATGAAAACAGCAATTACAAGGGCAACTACAATCAACACCTAATCACCTCTACTCTTGAACTCTTGTCTTGAATCTTTTCATCACTTGATTACATCTTTGTTATTCACCCAAGAATCACCTTAACTTCAGCCCCTAAAACCTTGTATAACTCTTAATCCAACCATGGAATCACCTAAACAACACAAGGACTAGTTGTAACACCTTGAACCTTCAATCTTTAGTGCAATACTTGAAATATGAAAATCAAAAGATGGTGGTGATAGGTCTTGGAATCACACGGCAACAAGAGGAGACCAAGGAGGGACTCGGTAAATTTTGCATGTCCTAAATGAAGATAAAGACTAGTTTGATGTTTTTATCTGTTTGTAATTACAGATGGCATATTAAATAAGTTAGTATTATGATAATGAGACATGTGTATGTGTTCATGCATACATGAACGCCACCTCTTGCTTGAGGTGGTGAGTGTGTTTTGGTTCGTGATATTATTTGTATAACTTTGAGTTTACGGGATGTAGTTTGGTCCCGATAATTACTAATGTAAAGTCCTTAAGTCACGAAATTCAAAACCGGGTAACATAAAAATATAATACTTATAAAAATGTTAAAACTTATCAATATACTCCAACTAAGTATATTAGATGGGTGATAAGTATAGAGTGCGTAAACGTTGATAAAACCTAATAACGTAGGTTCAAATATTACGTAGAGAGTATAGAGTTTATGTCAAAATGACAATAGTCCATATAAAATGTGACTATTGGTAAGAATAGAGTATAATTGAACACACTCTTCATAGCCTTGGGTTAGTCACGAGGAAAGTTTAAACGATTAAACTTGCGTGATTACTTATAAAAGTAATTTAAATATTAAGAGTAATATTATATGATTTTAAAAAAAATAATAATAATCAAATCAATATGCTTGATGAGTTTATTGTTGTGTCGGTACGCGTTGTATACGATTTTTACATTTTGCGAGATATCGTCTTGTTAAATAGACAAAGGTGAACGAAAATGTTCAGAGAGTAATAATTCAAAGTAGATTGAATTATTGAACTTGAGAAATTTTACCGGTTATAATAGTTGCTTTTACATTACAGGAAAAGACTAATATTCAAAAGTCAAAGTCAAAGGACAAAATAGTCATTTTGCCTTATGAAAATTTACGAGTTGCTACAGCCTCCACCAGTTACGGGAATCATGTCCTCATGATTTAGTTTCTGTTATGAGTTGATGATGTCCTCGAGAAGAGGTGGGGGTACTTCCGTAAGGGAAGTTCATTGCGCGTTAACTACTGGCGGTGTGTTTGAGATAATATGGGAATACTTGTGACGCATTTGTCTTCACACTCCCACTTGAATTATTAGTCCTTGCTAGAGTTCCAACTAATTTTGATAATAAGAATGCGACTTTACTTAAGTCATTTGACCTCACGGTCCATGATCTTGATAGGTTCTTCGTTAATCTAGATATTGATAGGTTCTTCCAAAGGAATAGTATGTGTCTCGTTAGTATGACACTTCTCCAGATTGCTCAGATGAAAGACGTTGTGTACACTGCTAAGTTCTGGTGGTTGCTCAAGTGTGCAAGCTACCTAACCAATCCTAATCAGGATCTTGAATAGTCCGATGTTCAGATGTCTAGGAAAAGTGTGTGGGTATTTCTAATGGATTATGATCTCACGCTCCCAAGTAAATTCAATAATTCTGTTTAAGTTTTGGTGGATGATCAAAAGCGCTCTGATTAATGTTAGGGCTCAACTAAACGCCGAATATTGCAGGGCCAGTTGGAGGCGTCGCAAGAGTGAATGTTGTACCAGTGGTTAAAGGCTGCTCTTACAAAGATTTTATGTGTTATAGGCTCAGTAATTTCAAAAGCACGAAAGGAGTGGTTGGTTTGATTCGTTGGTTTGAGAGGACAGAGTCAATCAGCAGCTGTGTTGAAGACTGCAAAGTCACATATGCCACAAGCATACTTCTAGACGTTGCTTTGTCATGGTGGAATTCTGTTGTACAACCAATTGGTATTAATGATGCTTACAAGATTGCTTAGACTAAGTTGAAGAAGTTATTGATCAAAAAGTATTGTCCTCGGAATGAGGTGCAAGAAATGAAGGTGAAGTTTTCTTGTTGTCAATGGTGTTGATATTACAACTTATATTCGTTGCTTTCAAGAGTTGGCAGTAGTTTGCCCAACGATGATGTCAACCAATGAGAAGTCATGGTAAAAGTTCATCTGAGAACTTTCACTCATTATTCAAAGGAACGTGACTTCGTTTGATCCACTCAAACTAGATGTAACAATCTAGATGTCTCGTAACCCAGTGGATCAAATTGTGCGAGCTTGATCTGCTCAAGGACCCAACATAGCAAAACAGAAGGCAAGGGAATCCCAGAGCCTATGATGTCGTTGACCCAACTAAAAGAAGGGGTTATGTCAAGAATAAACCATTTTTTCATCAATTTAAGTTGCATTATATTGGTTCTTGCACTGTTAGGTGCAAAAGTTACCAGAAGGTAGGCCATGTGGCCAACGATTATAATGGTAAGAATCCCCTTAATGGTGGTAATGCTCAACCAGTGGTAACTTAACTTGGATGTGATGATATTTCAAGAGGAACCCTTCCCAGAACAAGGGCAAACAAGTGAGAGGAGCTCGTGGGAGAGTTTATGCGTAGGTGTCCACGCACCTAAGTAGAATAGGCATCCACATACCCAAGCAAGTAGGTGGAATATCAAAATCAGTTTGTCAGTTCGAGATTGAACCAAATCCGTTAGCTCAATAGTGTAACAAGTCTGTTAACTCAATAAATAGCTCATGATTGTAAGGATTTGTAATGGCAAAATTGGACTTAAGAATGAACTCAGATAGTTCAAATGAGGAATTAAGATTTTTGCTGAGAAATAGAATATTGGAGATTCCCAAGTTCGAGTTCATACTCGTGTCATATCGGATACAAATAAGCCCACTTATTTATAATCCATTATTTACATAGAGAGGCGTCCCAAACAATGTAAATAAAGGAATATAAACTTACGGTTCGGTGATTTACAATTTCTTTATTTGAATAAAAAGGCGTCCCAATCTATTCAAATAAGGATATCATAAATCATCCTACTTAAGAATTTCTGACAAAACACTTATACTTAACCGATGAATTACATGGCGGCGCACAATACGAGATTTCATAGCTGTTCCGAGAGTATGGAATGAATATTCACACTCATCTCGGTGACGAGGAGTAAGATATCTGAGAAAGCCAACATAGCTTTAAAAAGAGTTTGTGAGTTCATAGTTATGAAATAGTTTTCTCACAATGTTTGAGAAATACCAAAGAGACCATTGTGCAACTCACAATGTCGGAAAAATAAATAAGCCTAACGTGTATATCTCAATGTTTGAGAAATAGATTAGACCATTGTGTATCTCTTAATGTATGAGAAACATATAAGCCAGTTGTGTATCTCACGATGTCTGAGATATATGAATAAGCAAGTAGTGTATCTCATGATGTCCGAGATATATGTATAAGCAAGTAGTGTATCTCATGATGTCCGAGATATATGTATGCTAATTGGGTATCTCACAATGTCTGAGATATAAGTATGACCATTGTATATGCTACAATGTCATGAGAAAATTGGATCACAATAAAATGTGTATGATCAAGGGAAATCTTGTTGTTTCCTAATGTAACACCCCCAAAATTCGTACAGCGGAAGACTTACAAGCTTTCGGGGTGCTACGGGGAATTGGTATCATCACAAGTATAGATAACAAGATATCATAGATGCAAATGTAAACAAGGTCAACGTAAGGTTAAAGTTTACATTCATCCAAAATCTTTTAAAAGGAAAAGCCCATAGTTGATATAAGTAAATAGGTCCAAAATAGAAATATCAGAGTTTCCATCGATGTCTCAAACCAAGCCAAAATCCAAGCAGCATAACCGTTGTCCAAGTAGTGAAAGCAAGGCTTCTAGTTACCTGAGAAATACATGCTTAAAAAGGTCAGCTTTCGCTGGTGAGTTCATAGGTTTAAAGTAAAATCATACGGGACCCAAAGGATTTTAGCGCTATGTGTAACTAGAGCAGGCATAGACATCATAATTCAATCACCACGCAAACGCATATAAAGTTTATCATCTTAATAAGGATGAATGGTCATAGTGAGTGGGCCCCTCAACGGTCACTAGTCAGGCCACAGCAAGGAACCACCCATTACTGTCCCGAATCTAGGCCGCAGCAGAGTCTATTCCAAACTAGGGTCAAAACGCCCTAGTTCTAGGTCAAAGTCTACTTCCGTCTATCCTAAAACTAGTCTACACAATAGCAAAACGAAGTAGTAGCAGGTCCAAGAAAA
>LBNU01031807.1:61111-90231 GCA_014162995.1 Artemisia annua
GCTTCTCCTTGGATGAAGGACCTTGTACGCTTCATTAGTTCATCGAAGGTTTGAGGAACCTTATCATTTAATTTCCTAATGAGTTCTGGATTATTAATCCCATTCATAAACCCTGAGATTTTTAGTACTTCAGGACACGCCTTGACGTGTATACATTCATCCTTGAAGCGCTCCATGTAAGCACTCGTTGATTACCCTTGGCGTTGTCTTACTCTGGCCAATTCCACAGGGTTCTTGGCGCACTTCTTTCTCTGAGTGAAGTTTACGCGGAATGCTTTTCGCAACTCTTCAAACCCGTCTATGCTTCTTCGTGGAAGCTTGCTAAACCAAGTTCGCGCATTCCCTACTAATGTGGAGTTAAACATATGGCACCACACAGGTTGTGGCCAATTTTCGATAGTGGCAGCGGACTCGAAAATTTTTAGGTGATCGTCAGGATCACCTGTTCCGTCATATGTTTTAACATTGGCGGGCATGCGCCTTTTCTTGTGATCCGAATAATCGCTGATGCGCCGTGTGAATGCATCCACCTTTTGGCGGCGCCAAGGAAGGGATATATCTTCGTTTTCTTCCTCGCGATGTCTTCCTCTGGACTTCCAATGTCCTGTTTCGTTGTCCTCGTTGTCCGAGGAGTCACTTGAGGAAGAATCGTCCCTTTTGCGGCGCTTGCGCCGTTTTTCCTCGGAGTCCGAGCTTGAGGGGCATTCGCTTGGGGGTATTCGTTTCCCCATTCTATCATGAACTCTTCTGCTTCCAGATCTTGAAGAGCTCTCGCTCGGTGAGCGTTGCCGTCTAAGTCTATCTTGGATTCTGCGATTACCAAGTCTAGCGTGGACATTGGTACGCCTCTCATTATCTTCGTATTCCTCCGAGTATTGTGAATCGGATGCTGTACCAAGTCTAGCGCGGACATTGGTACGCCTTTCACTGTTTTCGCGCTCCTCGTAGCGCGGTGGGGATGTTTCATTGAAGTTAAGCCGGGCTTGTAGGCTCTGACTTGACCTTCTTCTTGCCTCTTCTTGCATGAGGTTAGTTAATGCTTCGTAATTTTGAGATACAAAATTACTTAGTGTCAACTCAGGCGTATCCTCCTCCAGCGCAACGATCTCTGCTTCCGTATTAGGCCCCCTATCCCGGTTAGGCGCGCCTGGCGGCACAGTGCTGTCCACGTTGGGTGCCGTTTGATGGGGGGTATTGAAGAGAGTGCGCTGAAGTTCTTCAGTGCTTGGGACCACCGTAGTAGTCTGGGTGGTCCCTGCGGGCAATTCTACCGTTGGGAGAATTAGGGTTGGGCCCGATGCTTGATGACCAGGCACGCTGGTTGTCCCAGAGGCCTGCCTAGAGGTTGAATCTTGGTGGTTCTTCCTTGTGGGGTCACCACGTGTTTTTTCCAACTGCGGAGTCCGCTGGCCTGAGTTTTTGTGTTTCGTCATTCTAGTTCTTAGTGTAGGGTCCCACGGATGGCGCCACTTGTTGATTAAAATAGCACATACCAAAGAGCCTTAAAAATGAAAGGCATATGATAGATAATTTGTTGAACCGTATCAGGAATAAAGGTTAGGCAAATGTTAGTGTCAGAGAGCACGTCTCAGATTGAAGAAATAGCTTACGATTTATCGGTTAAAGACAATCAAAAAGGAGACTGTGGTAACACTCGGGATGGTAAAAGCAAGAAAGGGATAGGAAACATTCAAACAACAAGGGAAAGAAGTGTAAAAAGGGAAAAGGTAAAAAGAAATGATGCGGTAAATAGGATGTATCAATGATCCACTGTTGCAAGGTGTTGAGTTGTATATTTTGTAAAATGCATAGTTTGTAAGATGCGTGTACATAATCGATATTTTGTATCGCATAGTTTTACAACACATTAATGCTTAAATGATATTTTCCCTTCAGTTCAAGAATCATATAGTCTTGTAATATGCTTGAATATAATCGAAATTTTCTACGATGGTACTGATTTCTATCTAGAGTTGTTATCGAGATAAATCTATAAGTAAAGCATGGTTAAAGTTAGGGGTGTTCATGGTTCGGGTAATAAACTGAATAAACCGAAAACCGAACCGAACCAAACCGAACTTATAACCGAACCGAATTTGTCAAAACCGAACCGAACCGAATTAAAAATTTGGTTTTCGGTTTGGATATGGGTTTGGCAATCTGAACCGAAAACCGAATTTATATAAATATATATATATTTTTTATATATTTATATTATTTTATATATATAAAATGTCTATTAAAATTTTATACTAATAATAAAAAACACTTTTTATACTTGAAATATTTTTTTTTTGCCAAAAATATATATAATTAAATTTAAAAAAAAAATTAAATAATGTAAGTATAAATTTCGGTTTTCGGTTTTGACCCATAACCGAACCGAACTTCGGTTCGGTTCTCGGTTCGGTTCGGTTCGGTTTTCGGTTATGACCCAAATTTTTTTTTTTAACCGACCAAACCGATTAACCGAGAACCGAACCGATGAACACCCCTAGTTAAAGTTTAAACTGATCTTTGGGCCTGTTGGCCAAGTATATTTGTTCAAAAATACAACTTTTATTGGGAGTTTTGGTTACACTTTTTGTTCAACCGATATTGATACAGTGTCTGAACATAAGAAGTATAAAACCGAAACTATTAGATAGTAAAATACGTGTATACCTTGTTTGTCTTGGTTACCTTTTTATAAAAACCGCTAACATAACTAGCAGTCAAACATAACTTTTGCAAGAATAAAAGTCAAACATGTGTTAGGCAAATGGCCCAATTGTCTAAACCTAGTAACCTACATCAACATATGGGCTTAGATCCTTATATGCATAACAAATTTCACAATTCACAAACATGTTACATGTGTTGGTCATCTATAAATGAATTTTTTTTTATCAACAATCTACTAATCCTGCTAGAATCAACTAGGAATTTGATCTTCATAGATATGAAAATAAGATGTTATTTTTACATTTTAAAAGACGTTCATTCTCTCTTCAAGCATGTTGAATGCAACGGCAAGAAACATGACAGTCTCAACCATAAGGCCGCTAAAGCAAGCGTAATTTAAGCCCCGAGTTTAATAATGCCCCAAATTTTATACATATAACTAGCTTATAGACCCGTGAAATTCACGGGTTTTTAAAGAAATGATTCATTAAGGAGTTACGTTTATGATTAAATTAACAAACAACTAAGAACATAAATAAGTATCATTATTTCTTTAACGGAATAATAAGTAATGTGTCAGTAATACGATAAACAGTAAATATGGGTTGTAATTATTGAGAAAATAAACTTGCATGTATAGTATTTTCCAATTGGTAGATAGTTTTGGAGAGCAACACTATTCAATTACCGTCAAACACTTGAGTAATTAATATTCATTCCGTGAACACCTAAACATGAAGGGGGAAAAAGTCAAGCTAAAATGATGTTGTTGATGAAAAAAATATGTAAAGTTTAAAATTGGTATAAAATATGTCTTTTATATAGTTGTATATGTATATACCTATCAAACATTGATCATAAACCTTTANGTTTTTGCATATTTGGTTCCTTTTCAGTAAACAAGGAGTGGATCATACACTTTTTCTGGAGGGTATGGAAATTACTGTGAAGAGCCTTAAAAATGAAAGGCATATGATAGATAATTTGTTGAACCGTATCAGGAATAAAGGTTAGGCAAATGTTAGTGTCAGAGAGCACGTCTCAGATTGAAGAAATAGCTTACGATTTATCGGTTAAAGACAATCAAAAAGGAGACTGTGGTAACACTCGGGATGGTAAAAGCAAGAAAGGGATAGGAAACATTCAAACAACAAGGGAAAGAAGTGTAAAAAGGGAAAAGGTAAAAAGAAATGATGCGGTAAATAGGATGTATCATTGATCCACTGTTGCAAGGTGTTGAGTTGTATATTTTGTAAAATGCATAGTTTGTAAGATGCGTGTACATAAACGATATTTTGTATCGCATAGTTTTACAACACATTAATGCTTAAATGATATTTTCCCTTCAGTTCAAGAATCATATAGTCTTGTAATATGCTTGAATATAATCGAAATTTTCTACGATGGTACTGATTTCTATCTAGAGTTGTTATCGAGATAAATCTATAAGTAAAGCATGGTTAAAGTTAGGGGTGTTCATGGTTCGGGTAATAAACTGAATAAACCGAAAACCGAACTGAACTTATAACCGAACCGAATTTGTCAAAACCGAACCGAACCGAATTAAAAATTTGGTTTTCGGTTTGGATATGGGTTTGACAATCTGAACCGAAAACCGAATTTATATAAATATATATATATTTTTTATATATTTATATTATTTTATATATATATAATGTCTATTAAAATTTTATACTAATAATAAAAAACACTTTTTATACTTGAAATATTTTTTTTTTTGCCAAAAATATATATAATTAAATTAAAAAAAAAATTAAATAATGTAAGTATAAATTTTGGTTTTCGGTTTTGACCCATAACCGAACCGAACTTCGGTTTGGTTCTCGGTTCGGTTCGGTTCGGTTTTCGGTTATGACCCAAATTTTTTTTTTAACCGAACAAACCGATTAACCGAACAAACCGATTAACCGAGAACCGAACCGATGAACACCCTAGTTAAAGTTTTAACTGATCTTTGGGCCTGTTGGCCAAGTATATTTGTTCAAAAATACAACTTTTATTGGGAGTTTTGGTTACACTTTTTGTTCAACCGATATTGATACAGTGTCTGAACATAAGAAGTATAAAACCGAAACTATTAGATAGTAAAATACGTGTATACCTTGTTTGTCTTGGTTACCTTTTTATAAAAACCGCTAACATAACTAGCAGTCAAATACTCCCTCCGTCCCAATTTAGATGTCATGGGCCCACAAAACACACATATTAAGAAATCTTTGTTTGTATGTTGTAAAATGACAATAATATCCTCAAGTTATTATTTCAAATCTTTGATTGTGTTTTGTCTTTTATGGGCAAAACTAGAAATTGCTTAAAAATGACAACTAATTTGGGACAACAAAAAGTGAAAAAATGGACAACTAAAATGGGACGGAGGGAGTATAACTTTTGCAAGAATAAAAGTCAAACATGTGTTAGGCAAATGGCCCAATTGTCTAAACCTAGTAACCTACATCAACATATGGGCTTAGATCCTTATATGCATAACAAATTTCACAATTCACAAACATGTTACATGTGTTGGTCATCTATAAATGAATTTTTTTTTTATCAACAATCTACTAATCCTGCTAGAATCAACTAGGAATTTGATCTTCATAGATATGAAAATAAGATGTTATTTTTACATTTTAAAAGACGTTCATTCTCTCTTCAAGCATGTTGAATGCAACGGCAAGAAACATGACAGTCTCAACCATAAGGCCGCTAAAGCAAGCGTAATTTAAGCCCCGAGTTTAATAATGCCCCAAATTTTATACATATAACTAGCTTATAGACCCGTGAAATTCACGGGTTTTTAAAGAAATGATTCATTAAGGAGTTACGTTTATGATTAAATTAACAAACAACTAAGAACATAAATAAGTATCATTATTTCTTTAACGGAATAATAAGTAATGCGTCAGTAATACGATAAACAGTAAATATGGGTTGTAATTATTGAGAAAATAAACTTGCATGTATAGTATTTTCCAATTGGTAGATAGTTTTGGAGAGCAACGCTATTCAATTAACGTCAAACACTTGAGTAATTAATATTCATTCCGTGAACACCTAAACATGAAGGGGGAAAAAGTCAAGCTAAAATGATGTTGTTGATGAAAAAAATATGTAAAGTTTAAAAATGGTATAAAATATGTCTTTTATATAGTTGTATATGTATATACCTATCAAACATTGATCATAAACCTTTAATAACTTCTTTGTAGACAACATTTGTAGTACTTTTTGAGATATTATTATCTATCACAAATGACAAACTTCAATCCTTGTTTGCTTTTGACACTGGAAACGGCAACGTATACTCGTCCATGTGTGAAACTGGATGTGACAAATACAAACCAACCTTTGAAAGTGATTGATCCTAGGTCATGTTTACTGTCATAACAAATGAAAAAGACATGGGATACTGATTATGCAGTAGTTAATGACCCGTGAATTTACGGGACCAAATGGAAAACCGTTAGATTGTTTAAAAAAATTACTATGTAAAGACAATTAACTAATAAATATATTAAATGGAAAACCAGTTACTTAATTGATTCATTTCATTCTTCAACACTTACATATAGTGCGCATACATTCAACACCAACCAATTACTTTCGTCAGTGGCGGCGATTAGCATGTGCAAGTGGTGCGGCCCCCTTTGTATATAGGGGCACCTATTAATATTTATAGTTTTATATATAAACGTTTTAAATTTTTAGTGTCTTTATTAAATATTATCAAAGTTGAATCGGGCCACATACAAAAAATAGAACACAAACCTTGGGCCACATATAAAAAAAGTGAAAGACTTGGATTATGGTCTCATTTGTGATTTCGCACCAGTCCCCCATTCAACAGTTCTTGCTAGAATCAACTAGGAATTTGATCTTCATAGATATGAAAATAAGATGTTATTTTTACATTTTAAAAGACGTTCATTCTCTCTTCAAGCATGTTGAATGCAACGGCAAGAAACATGACAGTCTCAACCATAAAGCCGCTAAAGCAAGCGTAATTTAAGCCCCGAGTTTAATAATGCCCCAAATTTTATACATATAATTGTTAATTGTTAGATAGTCAATAATATAGATATAATAATGCATTTATTATGACTTGTAATTGCAAATAAAGAGAAACTGGAGCTTTAAAAATAAGACTCACCACTTTTTTAAAAATTAAAACTTTGATAAACCTTTGTTGGCGAAGCGTCTTACGCTTTATGTAACCTTGAGACGGCGCCGGCAAGAAATGATCCACAACCACAAGAGCAAGGACAGTTGATCACCATTATTGTCTAGTCGCGAATGAAAAAGCGAGATGATCAAATTTGCCAATCGAAATACAAAAAATATAAATTATATTGTTAGAGATGATGTAACATTGTTGTAACCATGGAGTCATGGTAATAACTATACTAAAAGATTGAAGTACATACAAGTTAACTTTGACATCACTTAAGCTAATACTGTTTTTTAGTAACAAAAGAACAAAGATAGTGTTGTAATAAATCCCAAAAGTTGAAATAAGGAACGAGACTTGGAAGCATATCAACCACCTTTTTAAATTAATTAGCAAATTAAACACGTTCCAGTTAGCATGTAATCCAGTTGGTTTAAAGGATCAAGAGTCAAAAAAGTGGGTCCTAATTGCAACAATCATTGGTTTATTATTAACACTTTCTATTTATTAACAATTTAAGATTAAATATTAAGAAACGTGTGTATATATATATATATACATATATATATATATATATATATATAGTTTTGCAGAGTTTTGCTTTGATTAATGATAATAACTAAAGTATCAATGATAATATAAATTAATAATTTTGATTCCTAAACCATGCGACAACAGCAACACGATGTTAGAATTCTTACATTTACTTATTTGTTTATCGATAAATATTTTGAAATGTAAGTAAATTCATTNTATAATTGTTAATTGTTAGATAGTCAATAATATAGATATAATAATGCATTTATTATGACTTGTAATTGCAAATAAAGAGAAACTGGAGCTTTAAAAATAAGACTCACCACTTTTTTAAAAATTAAAACTTTGATAAACCTTTGTTGGCGAAGCGTCTTACGCTTTATGTAACCTTGAGACGGCGCCGGCAAGAAATGATCCACAACCACAAGAGCAAGGACAGTTGATCACCATTATTGTCTAGTCGCGAATGAAAAAGCGAGATGATCAAATTTGCCAATCGAAATACAAAAAATATAAATTATATTGTTAGAGATGATGTAACATTGTTGTAACCATGGAGTCATGGTAATAACTATACTAAAAGATTGAAGTACATACAAGTTAACTTTGACATCACTTAAGCTAATACTGTTTTTTAGTAACAAAAGAACAAAGATAGTGTTGTAATAAATCCCAAAAGTTGAAATAAGGAACGAGACTTGGAAGCATATCAACCACCTTTTTAATTTTATTAGCAAATTAAACACGTTCCAGTTAGCATGTAATCCAGTTGGTTTAAAGGATCAAGAGTCAAAAAAGTGGGTCCTAATTGCAACAATCATTGGTTTATTATTAACACTTTCTATTTATTAACAATTTAAGATTAAATATTAAGAAACGTGTGTATATATATATATATACATATATATATATATATATATATATAGTTTTGCAGAGTTTTGCTTTGATTAATGATAATAACTAAAGTATCAATGATAATATAAATTAATAATTTTGATTCCTAAACCATGCGACAACAACAACACGATGTTAGAATTCTTACATTTACTTATTTGTTTATCGATAAATATATTGAAATGTAAGTAAATTCATGTATAATGTAAGAATCCAACGTAGCTATTTTGTCTTATTCGAGACAAATATATTAATGTTGTGTTATGACTTATATTTTATATATTTGAATAATTGCTTAATCATTGTAATATTAGTCAAAGTTGACATCCTGGAATTTGTCATATAAGAAACATAGGCAAATCACATATGTGGGATCAGAATATCTCAATTATTTGTTCATTGGTCTTATTATATGAAAATTAGAGATTTTATTTACAATGTAAAAATAATGTGGTGCCTAAGTGACGTAATTTTTTTTTTTTTTTTTTTTTTTTTTTTTTTTTTTTTTTTTTTTTTTTTTTTTTTTTTTTTTTTTTTTTTTTTTTTTTTTTTTTTTTTTTTTTTTTTTTTTGCATTGTCTAATGTTTGCCATCTTACATGGGTAAAGACTAATTAAAACACCAAGATTAGTAAATTAGTGTGTTTAAAATCTATCTTACTAAACAAAGAAATTTATGGTAGTATACTTTCTAACAGAGTTTTTGTAGATTATAATCATGTTTAAATTAGTACTTTCTTTTAAGTAGAAAAAACATGTTGTTCGACCGAGCGTCGACTAACAAATGGGTTTGCCTCGTAGTAAATTTCCGTTACTCAACAAGCTCGAAACTCGTTTATCTTGCCACTAGTTTCAAGAACTGTATATGAACAAAAGTTTGGAAACCTATACTTTTGGAAAAGTCGATTCTAACATTCAAACAATAATTTAAAATATCACTTTTTGGGAATTCTTTATTCCATTCTCATTAAGACGACAAATTAAATCTACGATGTGTGCATGGCATGGACCATTTGCCATACCATCTTTGACTTCACACTCATTATCATATACCTTTTTACATCCTTTTTAGATGTCTAGCTAGATGTATAAAATTAAAAATATCAAAATAAAAGATTATATCCTAAATGAGGTGTGTACATATGTAATATGACTAACATCATATCATAATTTATAAGTTATTGATGTATTATGTTATTTTTCATGCTGTCATGTCGTTTGTATATGCTTACAACGTTTATAAGATGTCATTTTAGAATTTCCTTTTGTTGCATTGTTTATAATATATATGTCAAAAAGTCCTATGTGTGCCACCAAACAAAAAAGAAATACTTCTTTGACCATGTAACTAGTTGTATATTACTGGAATGTTTCTTACAAAAATATGTATTATTATTCATTTCATTTTCAAACAAACTTTATTCATTAAAACATGAAAAGGAGCTTCATGTGGAAATATTCGTGCTTCATGCATGAAATACCTGCAGAAATTGAAACGTGTGATCCAAGACTTTATGTGCATTGCTGACTTTTGGTTAATTTGGCTTCGGGTTATATTTATTATTTATTCTAAATGCATGCATGGTAAAGAACAAGGTAGGTATTACCCGCCGCAACGCCGCGTTGCGGCGGGCCTTTTTGTGACGTTTTAACTTACGTCTCGTTTTTTCGTTATTTTTAAATATGTGAAATATGGTGATAATTTAAAAGGGTTCAATTTGTGTTTTTAAGAGGCTACAATAGTGGGCCGAAAATTACAACATACTGGGTCACTAAAATGGACAGTTAGATATTACGGCGGGCTTTTTGTGCTCGATTTATGGCACGTTTTAAACCGACTGAGCTACAGCCCAAAGTGCTTGTAACACATATTTTATTATGTAGATAATTTATTGTGAAGATGAATATTCTCAACATGACTATTCCATAATCAAATATCATATTGATCAGTAGGAATATTATTGAGTATATGTTAAAAAAAAGTTTCTTTTTATTTTTTTTGGAATTTTCTTGCTTCTTTATAATGAAGTTTATCTATATCTGTCAACTGTAATTTAATAAATAAATATTAGGATTTCGAAGACAATATAGTTACAAATTTGGAAATCATATATTCATATCCACTCAAAAAGAATTGTAAACATCTGAAAAAGAAATCTTTAATTCACGAAACAAATTTTGATTGCATTTTAAAACAAAGCCACACAAGCTTTTCATAAATATCTCAAATTCTCACTCACGCGTTCGCACGTAACACACTTGTACGTGGCTTCCTCTACCACTCTTCACACGTACACATCTATTTACATGTATAAATATCAAGCACTACTTGCAAGTTGCATATAAATTATTCAAAACTCAACCAAGAAACGGGTTGCATGGCAGGCTAAAGTTAGCCCAAAGAAGCCCAAAAAATAAAATATAATTTCTGCCGCCTCAAGCGGATTAGTATATATAGGGAATATATGACCAAAATAATCATAGATATTACAAGATTTTTTTTTTTTTTTTTTTTTTAATCCTAAAACTTACTATACAAAATCCGTAAAATCAGCTTGTGCTTATAAGTGCATGCACTGTCTTAAACATGTCAGTGTGAATAATGTTACATTCCTACGCGCTTATATCTGTAACATCTTTTAAGTACACCTTAAGAAGTGTGATAAACGAGTTGACAAAATTATATGCATTTTAACGGTATATGCCGTATATCACACAAAATATCTCACGTATGCACATGTTTTCAACAAGACTTGAGCCAACAATCTCTTAGTTGATAGACACATTCACGTACCATTTAAAGCTTTACTCGTACATTAATTCTACCCTATATTTTTTCTAGAGCAATTTCAAAAATAAATTTTAAAAGGCACGTCTCAACATGCATCCAATGTGGCCATCTTAATCCAGTCTTACATTCTACGTATTCTCTCTTTTCAAAACAACAATGTTTTCAAAAGGTATAATCTCATGACTATGAATCAAACACGTCCAAATATACTTTGGTTTAATTTCAAAAGCCTTGAGGATGAAGTCAAAAAAGTATAGGGCCCATTTTCTTCAATCATTTTTCTTTATGTGGACATCTATCTATCTTATTGATGACTTTGCACGAGGTACATTTCCTTAAGAAACAATATCTATCTTATTTTATTTGTCTGATATATTTATTATGGTTAATATTTAGACAAACATTCTTTAGAGACTTCCCAAAGTTGTTTGTCTCGTAATGGTAAAGTCACGGTGAGAAACATGAACAAGATTTGACAAATTCTAGTATTTTTCCTATTCAAAGGTGAATAGTTTAAGTTTTTCTACTAACTTTTAACACGAATAGAAAGAAAAGGGAAAAAAAACAAATTTAATGTAGTGGAGTGTTCAGATTGCATATTTTTTGCTTATGTTTAATTAAAACTTGCAATATAAAGACATCCACATGTGCTTTTGAATAATTGTATTTAGCATAAGAGCACACGAATGGTGAGCTTCTGCTCATGGTGGAACACTCTCGGGGTTGGTGTTGCTACTGGTCGCGATAACAGTGGTTTAGTGGTTGCCTTGTGGTCAAGAAGCTCGTGCTCCTATTTGCCGTTCAAAACAAAGAAAAAACAAAAGGAGCTCGTGCTCCTAATGTCAAGCAAAACACAAAGCTTCCTTCTTCTTCTTTATTCTAAACCGGTAGTTAATTAAAAAAAAGCCTGGTAGCAAGCATTGCGCCATTGCGGGCATGTTAAAAGTTGTGAGAAACTGGTGGGAGCGTATGGTCATGTGACGCTAAAGTGACAAATGACTATGATACGCTTGGCCCGAGCCAATGGCCTATTTAGGTTTTAGGGTTTTACCCTACTTTGTCTTATAAATACTCTTTATTATAATCAATCAATTAAAGTTTAAAATAAACAAATCTCTAGTTCTTCTCTCTATTTCTTAAGGAGCTCGCACACGCTAAAAGTGGTGCCTTATCCCGATACAACCCCTAACCGGGTCGTATCAATTGGGATCCCTATCTCGATACAACCCTAAAAGTGGTGCCCTATCCCGATACAACCCTAACCGGGTCGTATTAATTGGTAGTGTTACGCATGTGGATGATGACACAAGGATATCGTATTAGGATAACTATCGTAATGTTTAGGATATGTGTTTGAGTCTAGGATATGTGTTGGAGTCATGTTAGGATAAGTATTTGTGTTTATATGAGATTATCTCATAAGCGTCTATTTAAGGTTTCGTATCATTAATGAAAATCAATCAAGTTTAAAGATCAAAATATATCTCGTTCTCCTATTCTTCTTTTCTGACGGAGCTTGCATCACGCTTGAAGGGATGCTACTATCGATACTACCTTAACGGGTCGTATCAACTGGTGCTTTCATTGAGAGAGCGTTCATAATTATGGATAAACAAGCCTTACGGTTACTTTCCTCTGGACATATCATAATAATTTTTTTCTTCTTAAAGACAACACCTTGAGGACAAGGTGGTTTTTGAAGGAGCGGGGAGTGTTACGCATGTGGATGATGGCACAAGGACATCGTATTAGGATAACTATCGTAATGTTTAGGATATGCGTTTGAGTCTAGGATATGTGTTGGAGTCATGTTAGGATAAGTATTTGTGTTTATATGAGATTATCTCATAAGCGTCTATTTAAGGTTTCGTATCATTAATGAAAATCAATCAAGTTTAAAGATCAAAATATATCTCGTTCTCCTATTCTTCTTTTCTGACGAAGCTTGCATCACACTTGAAGGGATGCTACTATCGATACTACTTTAACGGGTCGTATCAGACTACTTCGGATCCTATAAAAATAAACAATATACATGTTCTTTTTCATCCAAATTCCAAAGAATCAAAAGGGCATACTGCTACAACTAGTCTTGGTATCTCCATCTATGCATCCTTCGAAAAAGGTAGCGTTCACTAAGTTAACTATCACGAATCAATGGGTGACACATCTACAAATAGTTTGAGTCTGTTGTTGTCATGTGGTTGAGCTTGTGCTTCCTTCCCACATGGATACGCTATAGATTAATTGTAGTTTTCTTTGTATACTTATTAACTTATGTTCAATGTTGTAAAAAGCGGCTAGGTGGCCGCCTAGGCGCTAGGCGGGCATACACAGCCTCGATTTTAGGCAAATCGGCCAAACTAGACGGAAAAGTCAAAAGGTGGTCAAACATCTGCCTAGGCGGAGCTAGACGGCAACAAAGTCAACAAAAAGTCAACATTTTTTAACTATTTTTTATTTTTATTTTTTGAAAGGCATTTTTAACTAAAAATTACGGGTTTTCTTTTCCATATAACAGACCCATATTTAATTTATCATAACATTTCAACACAAAAGAAAAATCGGGGATTATAAACACAAAGTCATGCGTTTTTCATATGAAATTCGAACCTAATTCTCATTTATTTGAACAATATGGACAAGATGAGAATCAAACATCAATTTAACATTTATGTTTGAAGTTTGAAGTAATATCTTAACATTTGAAGTTTTAAGTACTTGAAAGTTATGTTTCTATTTTGCAACTTCAAATCATGTGAACTTTGAACTATTTGAAATTAGAAGTATTTTGTTATGTTATACATATTATTTATAATATTTATATATAAAAAATTTGGGTCCGTCTAGACGGCGCCTATGCAGTGCCTATGCGAATTCTGCCTTAAAGGTGGTCGACCGCCCAACTAGCGTTTAGCGATTTTTGCAATAGTGCTTATTTTCACTTTTGAGCAATATATCTACCCCCAACCCCGTTCAACAATTTTTTCTTTCTGAGAAAGTAATTAATACATGCATTTAATCTATCACTTATTATGATCCACAGTTCTGGCAGACTGCATTCCTTAAAATTTTAATGAACAATGTAAAAAGAAACATTTTATTGCCAACCTAACATCATGCTAAAACAAACGAACAAATAGATAAGCTGCAACAAAACTACTGCTCCGTACTATTTCATTTAGGAAAAAGCTCTTCATATTATCTTTAGTAGTTACCACATAAACCAACAGATAGGTCTAAATTAACACTACACTTATTTGACGAGCCGTCGTTTACATCAGGCCTAGAGTGCACCTCACTGATTTCGCTCGTTGATGAACAATTAGCACTACTCCTTTTTGTCGAGGGATGATGCAATGAAAGCGTTAAAGGTATTGCATATTCATCTTCATCTTGACTGGTTCTCAAGCTTTCCAACTTCCGTTTCTTATACGATCCGCATTCTCTATCACCTTTTTCAAAAATCTGTGTAATACCAATATAGCAAAAAAATTATTAAGAATCTATATTGTTTAGTAACCACAATCATTTCAACAAATTATCCATATAACGTAGCAAAAATCATTATTATGTAATCTTTATTAAACTAGGAGAAAGAAAAGTATGTCAAAGTAACGCCGCACACGTTAAGGCAACAGAATTACTGTCTAATCAAATCACGAAAAACATCAACAACTAAGTTCACAATATCCAAATCGATGAGCCACTAAAACGAAGACGCTTTCAAAACCATGTATATGAAGAGACAACAAAAATCAACTAGTGCCTAATTTCCTACCAAACCCTTTTACATACTTTGAAAATGTTCACCCCAAAAAGGGCACCAGCAACACATTTTCCACACCAAACAAAACCAACCTTACTTGAAATAACTTTTTAAAGACTCACTAAATTATATCCTATAACCTCTTTTTGCCTAATAATGTATTTTTTATAATGCAGCCAAATAATACTCGCATAAGGGTTTTACGATCATTCAAGACTTGTTCATTCTCAGCTCCTAGCACACCTTTATAACTCCCCATTTTTTCTTAATTTGTCCAATAAAAGGCCAAATGTACGTTGTCATTCTAAAAGTTGAATAACTTTAGATATCAAAGTAAACATTGCATTTAATAGCCAAATCAGTACTCCGTACAATATAATTCATAATCTATATAGATAACATGATAAAAGAGCAATTTTCAACACATTCAACCCATTTTGCTCTTTTATATTGTACCAAATTTTAATTAACCCAATGGAAATAAAACTAGCTAGAAATGAAATTAACGGAGTCTAAAGTAAATATTGTGAGAATGTCATGTAGTATATCTCAAGTATAGCACATGATAGCAAAGATATATAAGATTCCAAATGTATATTTATGTTTTGACAACACAATGTAGGAAGTACAAAATTCTTGCTTAGAAGTAGTTGGGATGATAAAACAAAGGCCAGAAAAAGCATCATTGCATAAGGCAACCAAACAGGTTTTTTTTATAGCAACAGCATATTCTCTGTCTTTGAAAGCTACACATGCATGACATGAAATCATCCCCACTTTGTTTACTAGAGTTTAAAGGCTGCTATGCATATGTTGATAATGTACAAGATTAATGCATTGTGGTACAACACACTCATCATGAAGTTTTAGAGGTGCATAATACCTTTATACATGTGTTTGTGTGTGTATATATGGGCTAAGAAGCATACTATAATGGCTATTAAGCAACAAAATGGAACCATACCGTAAAATGTATTAAGACTTATCGGCTACTTCACGTATCTTAAGTATTGCTCTGTATTAACGAAATGACTAAAATGGTTGTGTTGTGGTACGATATATGTCCCTATATTGATGATCAACAATTCATGAATACTTTCAAATTGCACACTAAAGATGGTTGATCATATTTGCAAATACGAAACATGCAAATATAAATGAGAAATTCTCACGGAACATGCAAATACGAAACATTATGAACTTTTGTTCCATTTGTATGTATGTAAAAATGACAAGGAAACTTCATATATATGTACGTATAAATTCGTAGAAACTAAACTAGTATTGTACGAAAAATATATATATGCGTGCGTGCGTGTGTGCGCGCTCGTGTTTCAGGTTCGAAAATTCAGATTTGTTTTACTACAATACATATCTCTGAACATTTTGCAATTATTCTAGACCTCAAGTGTGTGGATATGCTAAGCTAGATCTAGATATAAGATTACAAGTATTCTACATTTTGTATTATCTGCATGCTATGGTCCACACTTCAGGAATATGGTCAAATTAAATGAACATTATAGAGCTAGATATAAATATTCTACAATAATACACACATGAAAATACTGAGCGTGTGTAGAGAGATATATAGAGGGTATGGTACCTTTAAGAAGTCAGATTCAGGATGAAGAGCATTTACATTTACATGGGTAAAACAAGGATGTAAAAGAAAATGTGGATGCAGCTGCTGCCATGTGAGATTCCTAACAGTTTCCTCTTTCTCTCTTTCCCCTGCTGCAATTTTCAACCATTCATGCTTAACATTTCTTGTCTCCATTCTCCCTCTAATAACACATCAAAAGATTGGAAACTTAACATTTTTAAATTTTAAAGTAATACAACATGCAAATGCAAGCTAGCTAGCAACCTTCTTTACTTGTTTTTTGTAATAATGTTTTGGCCCAAAAGTAATTTACATGAAGCTTGAACATTTTTATTAGATACATGAAGCAAACCTTTTAGTTTTCTTTTTATAAATGTAGTAAATTACCATCCCTTTGCTCTATATCCATAGACGGAACTTAAATAAACTTATTGAGAAGGCAAAATGGCATAATGGCATATCATTTAGTTTCGGCTAGCCAAACTTGTATTTTCTTCATATAATGTATAAACTTTTTAAGTAAATATAAGTAAAAGGCGAAAGTTTTGGGGGGCCACAACCCTCTCCGGTCTCCACTAAGGTCCATCTATATCTATATGTTGCTACATTGGGTTTTCTAGCAGTCGATTTATTCGTCCTCATCATGACTGGAAGGCAACTCTGTAAGGCGACACACTAGCAAAAATTCTGAATTTCTTTTAAGAGCTGAAATTATTCACCCCTAAATTACATACCATCTCATATGATCCTAAATTCCTAACACAAGTCCCAAGCGAGAGAGCGAGACTTGAACCCACAAACTCTTGATTGACGGACACAATTGCTTAATGTTTTGGCAATGCTAAAAAAGATTTCATAGTGAATTGATCATAATAAGTATTAATGATTGTAAAGTTACTCATTTTCTTAGGGTGTCACAGCAATGTCGTTTTATATACTACAAATGCGTAATCATTTTACCCTTTATGATATAATGAATAGAATAATGGACAAACCTTTTAGAAGGAAGAGTGTAAAAGATGTGAGAATGTGAATCTTGAAAAATGTTGGAGTACTGCAAATGATGCTCATGATCAAGACATCCATCATCATGATGCTCAAGAGATTGTCTTCTGTGTGATCCAATGGAATTGGGATCTTCATCTTCTGATACAAGTTTTCATGAATCATGATCATTATTAAGTTACCATAAGTGAGACCAAATAGTGTCCCCACATTATGCAATAAACAGAAAGAAACAAAAAGGTGGTATATGAGAAAAAGAATGAAGCTCATACTTTTTATAGAAAGTGTGTATTTGTGTGAGTTTGACTTCACTAAAAAGAATCATAATATCCAAAACCATCTTTAGCATTTTTAACATGGTTTTATTTATTTATGAATCTATAAAAACACAAACACTAATTAACCAACTAATAATTGCATCGTTAGATGGGGGACAAGGGTGATAGGTTTCATTACTTGCTTCCCTATTTTGGTCAAGAAACCTCATTTTGGGGATAAAATAGTAAATTCCTTTAAAACCCATATATTTACAACCATTTTATATGACTTTTTATATACCTTAGTTAAACAATTCTTATGTATATATGTATACTACTTGTTCATGATTTCTTCTTAAGAAAAAAGTCAAATTAAAAAAATCAGAACTAGGGTTTTGGTGTTCAAACTGTGTTTTGCCAGATGATATGGTGCAAGAGTATACCTTGTTTACAATCTCCATCACTCCTCATGCTTCTATACATCTGTTAACAGTTTCCATTAATACAAGAAATTAAAAATCGTTTTACTTAAAAAGAGAAAGAAAATGATCAGAAGAAGAACCTGAAGATGACTTTTGACATGAGAAATGGTGAGTCCTCTTACATCCATCAACTGAAGAACAAGCTTTGGTGTAGCTTCTACAAACATACATAACACCATCATCAAGAATCAAGAACACCATCATCAGAATCAATAACTTCTAGAAGAAATAAATATGAAGAAAGAAAAACTTACTTTCAGGACCTCCAAGTCTTTCAATTGCATGAACAAAAGATTGATGAAGATCAGGAGTCCATCTAAGCCTTGGAATCTTTGATCTTACATATTGTCTTACTGCTCCATTCCTCCCACAGCTTCCCATCTTTTCTTGAAACTCTTGAAACTTAAAAAGGGTTTCTCTAAAAAGCTATTCTACACAAGCTTTCAACACAAGAAAAAATTAAAATTCTACACGTGACTTCCTATTTAAGTGTTTTAGAAAATCTTCTTCAAGAATGATTCAAAGCTCTTGTTCTTTTTGAAAGTGTCTATAACTACTGTGTGTCAAGATAGAGAGATATAGAGAGAAGATGGAAATTAAAGAAGTAGTAATGAGTTGATGTAGCTAGGGTCCAGTCAGCTATATATATTACCCTCTGCAGAGAAATTTGTCAAAATAAATAAACATCTAGATCGAGAGAGTTTATTTGTCAAAAGTAAAATAAAACGAAATATAACTATTTTCAACTGTTCACTTTATACCATGGACGAACTTAGAAGGGACCGAGGGGGGCTGTGGCGCCTCCAAAATTTTTGACCTTGTCTACATTTTATACTCTTTTATATATAGTTTTAGTCATTTTTAATACAAAAATTTCAGCTCAATATATATCGGCCCCCTAAAATAAATATTTTTCAAGTCGGCCCCCTCACTAATACCGTTCAAGTTCCGTCCCTGCTTTATATGGTAGTATGTAGATTATTTTCTCCGTTTTAAAACTTAAAAAATATAAAAAGATACGAGTAACATTTTACGTCAATGAAATAGCTTTTATATTGAATCTCGCACGTCATGAAATCAATCTAATGTTAAAATGACTATATATTTTTGATGTTTTAGAAGCCAAACTTTACATTAATTGTTTTAGAAGTTAGTTATTAGAATTAAGTCACTCTCGTTAGATGGAAATAAAATACAATAGACCAAGAGCATCACATATGGGCTATGTAAAATGTATTGTGATTTGATTGATTACTAACGAATCATATGTTACAATACAACAATCGGTAAAAGATTAGCTTGGCCAATATACACGACAGATAATCTAACAGCGGTAGAACAGCTTCTATAACTATCATTTTCAGATGTGTGAGCTCTCAAGTTCAATTATTGTTAGATGCAAATAACCTTGAAGTGACCGCGCCAGCTAACATCTCCCTCCGTCCCAAATTTATTGTCCAGTATTGACTTTTTTAGTCTTTCTTCTTCAACTTTGACCTTAAATATTTTTGTGGGTGTTATATAATATTTGATGCAAAATATATAAATAGATTGGGTTTTAAGTGTACTTTTCAACGGTATAATTTTTCATCAAGTATTATATACTAAAAAATATATATTTATGGTCAAAGTTGAACCAGTTTGACTTTGAAAATTCAAACTGGACAATAATTTTGGGACGGAGGGAGTATATAGTTTTAGTCATTTTTAATACAAAAATTTCAGCTCAATATATATCGGCCCCCTAAAATAAATATTTTTCAAGTCGGCCCCCTCACTAATACCGTTCAAGTTCCGTCCCTGCTTTATACGGTAGTATGTAGATTATTTTCTCCGTTTTAAAACTTAAAAAATATAAAAAGATACGAGTAACATTTTACGTCAATGAAATAGCTTTTATATTGAATCTCGCACGTCATGAAATCAGTCTAATGTTAAAATGACTATATATTTTTGATGTTTTAGAAGCCAAACTTTACATTAATTGTTTTAGAAGTTATTAGAATTAAGTCACTCTCGTTAGATGGAAATAAAATACAATAGACCAAGAGCATCACATATGGGCTATGTAAAATGTATTGTGATTTGATTGATTACTAACGAATCATATGTTACAATACAACAATCGGTAAAAGATTAGCTTGGCCAATATACACGACAGATAATCTAACAGCGGTAGAACAGCTTCTATAACTATCATTTTCAGATGTGTGAGCTCTCAAGTTCAATTATTGTTAGATGCAAATAACCTTGAAGTGACCGCGCCAGCTAACGTAAAAATAAAGGTTTTACCTAGTTTGAGTTTATGTGACGATGGGTTCAAACCTAATAGATTAGTTGGAAATAGGGCTGTAAACGAACTGAACGTTCAGTGAACATTTCATGAACCGTTCGGTAAAAAGTTCATTTATGTTCATTTATTTATTAAATGAACGAACATAAACAATATTTTACGTTCGTTTAGTTAAATGAACGAACATGGACAAAAGTTGCGTCCATTCATTTATATTTGTGAGCGTTCGATTATGCGTTCGTTTATTTTCATTTATTTATTTATTTTCGTATATCATATCTTTTAATTGTATAATTTTAAAATTGATTTTTTAAACAAAACAACACTTCTAAAATAATATATTGTGTATAATTTAATAAAGTTTATGTTTGTTGTCTATTTTCATTTACGTTCGATCGTTTATGTTCGTTTAGCGTTCGTTTAGTGTCTTAATGAATGAACATGAACAACTCATTTTCTTAATAAACGAACATGAACAAGAAAATTTGTCCATTTAAGCGTTCGTGTCCGTTTATTTGTTCGGTTAACATTAAATGAACGAACATGAACAAGGCTCCGTTCGTGTTCGTCCGGTTAGGGATGAGCATGGTTCTAAAACCGGTTGGAACCGGAACCGGTGGATCCGAGAACTGATTTTTCTGAAAAGTGGGAACCGAGAACTGAACCGAATATAGTTTTTGGTTCCGGTTCCAGTTTCGGTTCTTTTGGATCTATCCGTATAGGAACCGCTTTTCTATTAAGCTAATAAAAAAACACAAAAAATTAAATTTTTTAAGAACTTGCAACCATTTACATTTAAGCAAATAACAATGAACAACTAAACCATAAACTCAAATAATCAATGTGGCTAAGTGATGACGATAGATAATAAACAATGTGGCTACGTGATGATGATAGATAATAAACAATTTATTAATAAAAGCGCTAGCAAATTTTAGCATGATTAACATGTAAAAGCTAATCGAATGCAAATAAAAATAAAATATAAACTTACGTCCATTGTTTTGATAATGATGAATGATCTTGGAATGTTATTAGGTTTAGATTAATTATTGATTTTTGGATGTTTCAGTAAATTAAATATTAGGGTTTAGAGTATTTGGCTTGATGGCTAGTAGGGTTTTTTTATGATACGTAGGATTTGATTAATATTTTGATAAGAAGTAAAAAAATTACATATTTTTATAATTATTGGATATTTGGTTCCGGAACCGAGAACCGGTGGAACCGAACCGAACCGACCCAAGAACCGAAAAATCTCAAAATCAAGAACCGGAACTGGAACCATTGGTTCTGGTTCTGGTTCCGGTTCGGTTCTTCATGGTTCTGGTCCGGTTCTCAGTCCGGTTCCGGTTCTTTGGTTCTTTTGCTCATCCCTACGTCCAGTTCGTTTACAGCCCTAGTTGGACACCACGTAACCCAAAAAAATAATAATAAATTAAAAAAAAAAAGTTTGTCGCGTATCATCTATATCACATTAACGTTACATTATGTTTCTTTATCACTTTGACACTGTCTAATCACTTTCTTTTGTTATATATTTTTTATATTAATCACTAACGCTCAGTTCTCGAGTTTTAAATGAAGAGAAATGAAAAAGAATAGTAAAGGGAAAAGAAATAGAAAATGAAAGTAAGTGTTAGTTGTTATGTTCTTGAGATAAAGGAAAAGAAAAAGAAAGTAATCATAATCATGTTCTTGAGTGGAGGAAAAGGAAAATAACTTGGTGAAATTACATATATGCTCTTTAGTTGTTAATGTCAAATCTTTTAAAAATGGTATATTAAACTTTACATAGCATACGGTTTCCTTTCCTTCCTTTTCCTCCCAAAAGTGGGAGGAAGATTTACTTGACAAAACTTCCTCCGTGTTTCCTTTCAACTTTCTGACAACTGGCAAAATAGGGAGTCATTTTAAAAATACCGCATTGCTTTAAAATTTCAAATCATGTTAAATATTTTAGAATTATCTTTCGGATTGTGTTAAATTTGATCTAGTTATGGAATTTGATTGAGTTATGGAATGATTAATTGGTATGTCGTGTTATTGGATATTTTATGTTGCGTTAGTTAGGCACTACTATGACTCCGGCACTAGGAAAACCTAATAATTTGAATTTTATTAAGTTCGGTTGCGTTTTATTTTACATAAACGTATTTATTATCAAAATTTATGAAAAACGTATTTAAAGTGATCGGTGACGTTTACGATTATCGTTGGGGACGTTTATTGTTTTTTTCGATTTATTTTATATGTTTTCGGGAAAGTTAATCGAATATTACACCGATAGTCCTTGTTGTGAGCCCTTGGAAGAAAATAAGAGAAAGAGAGGGACCATAATGCAATTTTCGGATATATACCTTAAACCCTAACCCTTTTCTTTTCATTTCATTTACCTTAAACCCTAACCCTTTTCTTTTCATTTCATTACCTCCACTCAAAATATATCACTCCCTCTCCTCTCTCTCTTGTCGCCGCCACCTGCTACGCCGGCACCACCATCACTGCCGCACCACAAGCCACACCGCCACCACCAAAACAACCACCGTCACCTCCTCTTTCTTGTGTGCCACCACACGCGCCAAGAAAAACCACCACCACCTACTTTTCTTGTTGTTGCCGCCGGTATACACATCACCACCACGTTTTCTTGAATTTTTCAAAGTTTTGAAGGTGAGACACCCTTTTCGCGCGTCGAGTTGACTAACCGAGTCCACTCGGTTGTGTTTTTCTTGATCTTTGGGTTGAAATCGAATGGGTTTTAAAGATTTTGTTAAAATATTAAGTGGGTATCCGTGTTGTGTCGATTTGGGCTCGGATTGTTGTCGATTTGTGTGGGGTTTTATTACTTTTGAGGTTTTGATGATTTGGTTCGAGTAGATTTACTCGTGGGATTAAGCCGAGAACCTCAAGGGTTCGACCGGCGTGGTTTTGGCTCGGTGTGAGCAAGACCGTGACCCTTTGGGTCCGGTTGGTTATGGTTTTGTTTGGATACGGCTCGGTTTGAGCGAGCCGTGACCCCTTTGGGTCCTTTCGGTTTGATTTTTAGCTCATGGAGAGCTAAGCCGAGACCTGTTCGTCACCATGGGGAGCCCCAGTCTTGTTTGTGAAGAAGAAGGATGGATCGTTTCGTATGTGCATCGACTATAGGGAGTTGAACAAGTTGACGGTGAAGAATAGGTACCCCTACCTAGGATCGATGATCTCTTTGACCAGCTCCAAGGATCGAGCATCTACTCAAAGATCGATCTGAGATCGGGATACCATCAACTTCGAGTTCGAAAAGAGGACATACCGAAGACCGCGTTTAGGACTCGGTATGGTCACTATGAATTCCAAGTGATGCCATTTGGTTTGACCAAAGATCGATCTGAGATCGGGATACCATCAACTTCGAGTTCGAAAGGAGGACATACCGAAGACCGCGTTTAGGACTCGGTATGGTCACTATGAATTCCATGTGATGCCATTTGGTTTGACCAATGCTCCAGCAGTATTCATGGATCTCATGAATCGAGTGTGCAAACCTTATTTGGATACGTTTATGATAGTATTCATTGACGACATCCTTATATATTCGAAAAGTGAGAAGGAGCATGAAGAGCATCTGAGGCTCATTTTGGAGTTGCTGAGGCAGGAGAAGCTGTACGCCAAATTCTCTAAGTGTGAATTTTGGATTCCGACTGTACAATTCTTGGGCCACATGATTGATAGAGATGGAGTTCATGTGGATCCCGCTAAGATCGAGTCCATTAAGGAATGGGCCGCCCCTAAGACCCCGTCTGAGGTTCGTCAATTTTTAGGTTTAGCAGGCTATTATTGGAGGTTCATAGAGGGATTTTCCAAAATAGCCAAGTCGCTGACCAAGTTGACACAGAAGAACGTCAAGTACGAGTGGGGAGAGAAAGAAAAGGAAGCGTTTCAGTTATTAAAGGAGAAGTTGTGTAGTGCGCCCATTTTAGCCCTACCCGAAGGGAGTGAAGACTTTGTGGTGTATTGCGATGCTTCGCACAAAGGGTTGGCAGCCGTCTTGATGCAACGTTAGAGGTGATAGCGTATGCCTCCCGTCAGCTCAAGAAGCATGAGAAAAACTACACAACCCATGACTTGGAGTTAGGAGCTGTTGTATTCGTGCTCAGGATCTGGAGACATTACTTGTACGGTATGAAGTGCGTGGTATATACCGACCATAAGAGCTTGCAACACATTTTAGATCAGAAAGAGCTAAATATGAGACAGCGACGCTGGTTGGAGTTTTTGAGTTATTACGATTGTGAGATTCTTATCACCCAGGTAAAGCAAATGTCGTTGCTGACGCTCTGAGTCGAAAAGAGAGAATACCACCATTGAGGGTGAAATCGTTAGGAATGACGATTAGATCACCGCTACCGTCTCAGATACTAGAAGCTCAAGCCGAGGCGTTAAGAGAAGAAAACCGACCGGATGAGAATATTTATGGAATGGCAGAGAACCCGAATAGATTTGTGAAACGTGCAGATGGAAACGTTGTGCTTCAGAGAGAGAAGCTGGATCCCACTTTAGGGAGGTATCCGAGAGCTGATTATGCACGAGTCGCATAAGTCTAAGTATTCTATTCATCCCGGTTCTGATAAGATGTATCAGGATTTGAAGAAGTTGTACTGGTGGCCTAACATGAAGGCAGGCATAGGCATGTATGTTGGCAAGTATATGACATGTTCGAAGGTAAAGGCTGAGCACCAGAAACCATCAGGATTGTTGATTCAACCCGAACTTCCGGTCTGGAAATGGGAGCGTATTGCGATGGATTTTATCACCAAATTACCAAGGACAGTTAGTGGAAGCGACACTATCTGGGTAATTGTGGACCGACTAACGAAGTCTGCTCACTTTCTTGCCATCAGGGAGAAAGATGATGTCAGCAAACTTGCTCAACTCTACGTGAAAGAGATTGTATCTCGTCACGGAGTTCCTGTATCGATTATCTCCGACCGTGATAGTCGTTTTACGTCGCCCTTTTGGCAGTCTCTCCAGAACGCTTTAGGGACAAAGCTTGATATGAGTACTGCTTATCATCCGCAAACCGACGGTCAAAGTGAGAGGACCATTCAGACGTTAGAGGATGTGCTGAGAGCGTGTGTGATCGATTTCGGCAAAGGCTGGGAGAAGTATTTACCTTTGGCCGAATTCTCATACAACAACAGCTATCACGCTAGTATTAAGGCCGCACCTTTAGAGGCGCTTTATGGCCGGAAATGTCGTTCTCCTATCTTGTAACAACCCACAAAATCTCAGCACTATCATTCCCATTACAAATACCTAGAGTAGGTATTTCACAGGTAAATTTTTGCTTTTTATTTGCATTCATTACTTGCATGACTCTCAAGACTTGCCCACGTATCCTCACAAGCTAAATAACTCAACACTCACACCCTATAAACCCATGGTATGTCAAGCATAAGATCACAACAACACCATAATAAGTAATTTAACAATCTAACACACTAAACTTACCACAAAACCATAACAAACCCTAAACAAACCCTAATTAGGTCTATGTGCTTACTAAACTCTATATGCTTAGTTAAACTAGTTTGAAAGTGTCCAAAGCTTAAGTATGAGTTACCTTAGGAACATTAGGATACCTTAGGCCCCTTAGGCACTAGTTCAACCCATTAGAGCTTAGGTACAAGTCCATTAGGCACAAAACCATAACTAGGTTATAACTTCCTGAAAACTAGGTTAAACCTTCCCAAAACTTTCCCATAAGCTACCACCACTTAGTACAAACCCCTTAGGACTTAGGATTAGTCACTAAAAACCCGTAGGAACCTAACTTAGGCACTAAACCCTAGGCAAAACCCTAAACTCACTCTAGGCAAAACTAGGTTAGAGATAGACCTAAACCTNAACCCTAATTAGGTCTATGTGCTTACTAAACTCTATATGCTTAGTTAAACTAGTTTGAAAGTGTCCAAGGCTTAAGTATGAGTTACCTTAGGAACATTAGGATACCTTAGGCCCCTTAGGCACTAGTACAACCCATTAGAGCTTAGGTACAAGTCCATTAGGCACAAAACCATAACTAGGTTATAACTTCCTGAAAACTAGGTTAAACCTTCCCAAAACTTTCCCATAAGCTACCACCACTTAGTACAAACCCCTTAGGACTTAGGATTAGTCACTAAAAACTCGTAGGAACCTAACTTAGGCACTAAACCCTAGGCAAAACCCTAAACTCACTCTAGGCAAAACTAGGTTAGAGATAGACCTAAACCTTAGAACTAGGTTACTTAAGCACCTCAAACCTTACAACCAAGCACCCTAGCACCTTACCCTAATGAACCTAGCACCGTAGGACCTCTAAGCACCCAAGCAAGTAGGTGATGCACCTACTTGTCACCTTCTTCCCCAAACCGCCTCCCTCGGCCTCTCACCACCACAACCGGCCTATCTCAGCCCCCTAGCTACTCCATAGCTGCTCCTTGTCACTTCCTAGACCTGCCAAACCATGACATAGCTTAGCTTACTTGACCACCCCCTCCACGACACATGGCNCTAGCACCTTACCCTAATGAACCTAGCACCCTAGGACCTCTAAGCACCCAAGCAAGTAGGTGATGCACCTACTTGTCACCTTCTTCCCCAAACCGCCTCCCTCGGCCTCTCACCACCACAACCGGCCTATCTCAGCCCCCTAGCTACTCCATAGCTGCTCCTTGTCACTTCCTAGACCTGCCACACCATGACATAGCTTAGCTTACTTGACCACCCCCTCCACGACACATGGCGAGGCATTTCTTGCTCGCTACTCCTTACGCGGCTATAAATAGCCAAGCCTCCCCTCCATTCTTCCTCACACCTCTTCTCTTCTTTACCTCACACACATTCTGTAGTACCAAGTCCCTAGAAGTCGAGTATAGAAGCTTTGGTATCGTTGAGTTGTGGTTTTGGCCGAGAGATACCCTAAAAAACCCTAAACCCTCGTTAACCCTTCCCCGACCTAGGTAAGCTTTCACTTTTAGTTCTTTTAGCTTTAGATTAGTACTAGGATAGATATTAGGTGCCTTAGAACCCATAGGATCCCTTTCCTAAGCCTTGAATACATAAACATGCTAGTTTTCATTTCTAAACCCTAATTAGAGTCGAATTGCCTTAAACATGCTATAAGCCCTTTACATAAGCTAAAATCTGACTTAGGTAACTTAGATAAGCTAAAATTGGTTAAACATAAGCTAGGAATCCTTTTTGTTTCATAAAAATATAGTTTGCATGAAATTAGGACTAGTTTCGCAAAGTTTTCCATGCATAGGGGTGTATATGGTAATTTTCCAAAAATATAGAGTCTAGGGACTATTTTTGACATTTCTTAGAAGTTATAAGTATAAGTACCCTTTTTGAAAAGTTATAAAACCCTAGGATAAAAAGTTAAAAAGTTATAAACTTAAAAGGACTAGTTTTGCAAAAGTTATAAAGATAAGGGTATAAAGGGTAAATATAGAAAACTTATAAGTCCAAGGGTCATTTCTGTCATTTTTCTAAAATATATAAGTATAGGGACTAATAGTGTTAAGTCTAGATAGTTATAAACCTAAGTAATATAAGTATTATAAGTCTAGGGTAGATTTTGTAAATATATTTAACTTAAAGGGTATAAAGTAAACTATTTCATATATATAGCAAACCTATTTTAAACTTAGAAGCATAACAAAATACTAGGGAGCTTCATGTGAGGAGTACTATGTGGATATTTTGTTTTGACGAGTTTGTTGGGTTTACGATTTAAAGTGCCCTGACTCCTCAAACGATTATTGAATATACTTCTGAATTATGATGGCCCGAACGGTGTTATGTTATAACTAAACCCTAGTAACAACATGACTCAATAGTAAGGAGCTTCATGTGAGGAGTATTAACTTCTGAATTATGATGGTCCGAACGGTATTATGTTGATAACATAATACAATAGTAGGGAGCTTCATGTGAGGAGTCTTATACTTCTGAATTGTGATGGCCTGAACGGTGTTGTGTTATATCTAAACCTCTAAGAACCCTAAGAATAATTACTTAAGAAACATAAACTAAACAATTAAAGCTTGACATACATCTACAACCACAACAACAATATCAGGATACGTGAGTAAGGCATTCTAGTTTCCGAGTCACTCTTTACACTAGTTAGAATTCCCTAAGCCCAGGTGAGTTTCATAGTCTCACATATTTTAAAACTTTTCACTCTAAATGCTTTACAAACCCTGTGAGGGGGATACTTGCTACTTGCTTTATTTAAAACCGAATACAAGTCTTTTTCTTTGGTTGTTGCACGAGTAAACTAACTGCCACCACTACATAATTAAACATGAATCTAATCGTTTGGGATATTTTACCCACGTGAACGCGAGTATAGTTGATAGATCTATTGGAGTTTGACAACTCCCGTTGGTATTAACACCTCACTGGGTGTGATAACACGTAAATTATACATGTTTTTAGGTACGTTTTATGCATCATATTTGGCCATATTTGTATGTTTTTGTTACTTAATCGTGGAAAAAGCAAATGTAGCCAAAAACAGGAAAAAGTGATGAAAAAGATGAAGAAATGAAGTGAACGTGTATAATTGGAGATTTTCGAGAAGGAATCAAGTGAAGAATCA
>LBNU01031810.1:6415-17093 GCA_014162995.1 Artemisia annua
TATATATATATATATATATATATATATATATATATATATATATATATATATATATATATATATATATATATAGATATATACATATATATATATACATATATATATATATACTAGCTTCATGACCCGGCCGATGGCCGGTTACACTTCATAAACTTGTTTTACAAAAGTATTTTAATAGGATAAATAAAATAAATTCCTTTATATATTGGGGATATAGTATATGTAATAATAAATATTATAATACATACAAATAATTAGTTTGGAAGCATAATAAGAAAATAAATAGATGACAGTTACATCTACTGGTAAAATAAAAAAATAAATAAATTATGACTAACAAAAATTAATTGAAGAAAGTGTATTAGACATATGAAATAAAGATGCGAAACTTGGATGATAAAACATAAAAAATGTTAAACAAAATGCATATATTGTTTGACAAACGTTATATAATAATACAAAATTATGACTAACAAAAATTAATTGAAGAAAGTGTCATCATGACCCGCCCGATGGGCGGGTTCGCTTCATATATTGTTTGACAAACGTTATTTGTACGTAAATAAATAAGGAATAATGGCAAAAATGTTAAACAAACTAATTGGAAACAAAAATATAATGCTCGTGTATTATATGTAAAAAGAACAATCATAAGTATAAAATAAAATCAATTACTCCGTACATGATATTTATTCTTATGCGAAATAAAACTTCTTTATACACAACGTTTGTTGTGTAGTTAGTGTATTCGCCGTTTTTGTCTTTACTCTTGAAACAGAAACCTAAAGCTATCCACGTGAGAGTACCGGCCTTCGTTGAAACAACTCAACTTGTCAAGTCATCATATTACTTGATGAATTATAAGTGTACGTACATAAAAAAAAATGAAAAATGACAAATATCTTAAACACAAAAGTTAGAGAAAAAAATGCTTATCTTAGTATCAAAACTCAATAAGCAGAATACCAATATAACTTCTAAAGTTGCTAAACACCCCATACATGTAGGTTATTTGAATCACAAGAAAAAACTTTTTGGTCTGCATACCTTTCACAATAGTTGGCCTTGCAAACATAGCTCACCAGGTTTCCCATTAGGATGATACAAACCAATAACCCAATCTAGCAATTCAGCTTGCATACTGGAGTGAATAGTGTAGCAAATGTATAACATGTCTCAAATATCAAATCCATATGTTCCTACATCAGTTGATTACTTGATTCACTCATGGCATAACCTGAAAACAAACACTACTCATCAGGAGCGGAGCTATAAGAGGACTGGGGAGGGTCCCGACCCCCTAGGTCTAAGTCCGTTAGTGTATTTATTTGCGATTTCATGTGTATTTTCAGAAGAAAAAAAATTATTTCGGCCCTCCCATTTAATGTATTTCCAGAAGAAAAAAAATTGTTTCGGCCCTCCCACATAAAATTTTCTAGCTCCGCCACTGCTACTCATCATGATTTTTAGCAAACAATTGTTTCGTGAATGGGAGCTATTGCAAATTAAGCGTTTATTTACTTATTTATTTTCTTTGAGTTAGGTGAATAGAATCCCAAACACTTAACTGAAAAAATTCTTATCTGCTCATATTTAGAAAAAATCAGCTTTTGCTTAAAAGTAGGTAGAAAGTGTTTAAGATTGGTAAGTTATAAGTGCTTATTTAATTAGTTTTAGCAAACATCCTATAAGAAAGTTTCCAATAGGTAAGTGAAAAAGATAAAATTTCATTCATTAGTTACCTGCACGCGTTCACTCTCTTACTTTCATTCCATAAAAGAAAAAAAATTGGTTGTAAAAGCGTTATCAGTATTTCAGTATAAACATGTATCTACAACAACCAAATTTGTCACATGTACCCAATATCCCTTGTATGAAGCCACCCATCTTCATCAATGATTAATCTCCTAACCAATCAAATAACATATAAATACTTCGATACCTTAACCTGTAATGTAGTTTCTAAAGGTGCCATATTTGGCGGGTCAGGCTCATTAAGTAACGGGTCATAAGGGGTAATTTTTACACTGGTTGAAATAGGTCGGGTTTAGATTAGCCAACCTGCAACCGAAATTTCAATGTTGCAATATGCATGTTTCGTTGAACCTATGTTCTACAGTCACATTGTATCGTAGTGTATGTTCAACTTTATTACAACATTGTAGCTTGGCAAAACGCCATAGAAATGAAGAAAAATAATAATCAAATGAACACACCAAAATTCACCTGGTTCAATGTCCCCTGGCAACAAACATTTTTGTTTATAAGGCTTTTCAAGTGTATAATCATTGAATCATAGCTACAAACATCTATACTCATAAACCTTAGCTAAGCTGATCCGGCACCACAGCCTATGACATATACTTATCAAACTGAAATTCCACTTCGGCCGTGCTCCCACAATCCGGGTCGGAATAAATCAATATAGATCGCCCTTATTCACCATTTAAAACATGATACGAAGACCCTTATTCACCATTTAAAAATTATCCCATATTCAACCAAACCATGATGTGTAGACATATGCTTATGTAAGACCTAAGTAAAGGATTAGAGATTTTGTCATTCTTTTCCAAAAATTCAATTACCAGAATGTGTACGTACCATCTAGTCTTTGGGCGTTCTTATTGTATGATGTTTGGAGTAATTCTTGTGCAATATGAATGCACGTCCAACAATATGATTAAGCACTGCACATGAAAAAAAAGGTATCTTACATTAACATCTATCAACAATGGCGTAACGACATTGTTCAGTTGATTTAAAAGAAATCAAGTATAGTAGAAACATATATTTCAGAAGTAAAAAAAATCGTCAAATTAAGAGTAAAAACTCATATATGAACTGAATAAAAAAATAACCACATATAAATAAAACATAATAAGTTATCATAACAGCTCACATCATCACTAACTCTGCCTAATCAAAAGTCACCATTATTTTTACCAACAAAAGATTCATTAGCAATACCATTAGTACTGTTACTATTACAACAGTAAAATTAAGTGGTCCAGTCCGTAAATGGTTCATCCCTTGATAACACAGACAAACGCTCCTATACACCTCAATACCAAACACCCTGTCCAACTCATAAAAAGTTAAACACCTAAAAAAATGGAAACTGAACTTAATTGTTATATAAAACAACTCTATGAAAGGTAATTTAAGTAGAGTTGCATAAAGTCTGCCTTGAAACTCCTGTGCCTAAACACCACAGTCTTTATATAGCCCATTCCTAAATTCCAAGGTCATTCAACAAAAGAGTGTGTATGATCAGTTCTACTCCAACCGGATTTTTTTTACAACATACGATAAGCAATTTTGTACAATAACCAAGACTTGATGACTATCATTAAATTACCTCTCCAATGTTTCGCTCGTTGTAGCTAGTCTTTAGTAGGTCAGTCCTCATTCTTTCACACTGCTCTGCAAACATAACAATCAATGATTACGAAATCAATATGAAGGGCTTGCAAGGACTGTCAGCAAAGATATCACCCTTAATTCAAATATTTTAACAAAAAGATTCGAGCTTCAACAAAAAATAAAGTAGGAGTTTCAGTTTTGCTTGTGTTTAGGTGAATGAGGAGTTATTAATCAATACTCAATACGTAAGAAGTCGCCGCTACAAAAAAAATACCTTCAAGAAATTTAGAAGAGAAGCAAGCTCCCACCGTTGCTGGAGAATATTCCGGTGAGTTTCAATCCCAGATGTACAACCAAACTGTCAATTTACAACTTAATTAATCAATACTCAAATTTCAATATAACCAAAATCTAAAAACACGGAGGATTATGAAACTCTCATTAACCAAGATTCAAAAACACAAATTAACACCACCCCTAAAATAAAATATTTGTAGTTCATTAACAATTTATTTCTCTTCTACAAATATTTTATTTTAGGGGTGGTGTTAATTTGTGTTTTTGATTCTTGGTTAATGAGATAATTAAGTTTCATAATCCGTCGTGTTTTTAGATAAAAAGAGAGATATGAATGCACACTTCAGAATTTATTTGATATTTAAATGCCATGAATGAAAAGTTAAAACCACACATATCTTGGTGTGTACATATGGTTATAAAGGAAAGAAGGAAGCTCATGATGCGACTAAATACAAAGCATTGGTTTCACGTACCCGAAACTCTAGCTGATGCAATTGTTTTTAATAGGTTGACCTGCATATAAAGGTGAATCAAAGACTCCTTTGTTGCTTCAAGACCACTGGTCTCAATCGCCAATTGTGACTCCTCGCTGCCAGAGTTCTGAATCATGTATACCTTGACACCTACCCTATAAAGGCACCAACAGAACTGATATTACGTCATTATATTGTCGTCAACAAAGGGTACATTTATCTATCTGTCATTGTTTCAGTACCACTAACTATCTAATTATATGATTGGATGATCGTATAGATACTTTCTAAAAGCAATCCACGCACCCTCTAAATCATGTAACAAAAAAGTAATCTTTGTAAGTCATGATAACCATTTTTAATATTTATACCATAACTCACTATAAGTCAAGATAGTCATAACTATTGTTAATATTGTTGTAACCATATCAGTTAACCATGTCACAACTAATAAATAAAATTAATTAACAACCCTTGTCTTTCATGGGGGTCTTTGGATTAGTAGTGGGGGCATTTGCTTATGAGCTTAGGGGGTCTTTGGATTAGCTTATTTTTGGGATAGATCAAGGAGGCTAATAAATCATAAACAAAATAAAACAACTGACTGTAATGAAGATTAAAGTTGTAATCTGAGATCAAGAGATAATTACCAGTCAAAATGATAGCTTTTAAATCATCCATCCTCACAGCTTCTGCAAACTTCACCCTGTTTGTTATAAAATCAGGCCTAAATTGATTTTAGACATCAAAAAACACAAATTGACAACAACAACAAAAACGAGTCGTCATATATCACACTTTGATTTCGACCAAAAAACATAATTTTTCATAATTAATAGCAAAAAAATAAAATTCAGAAGACCATAAATACCTTATGGATTATGGAACCAATGCAAAGCCAAAATTAAAATCCCGTAACAAACACTATACTTGCTGCAAGAACTCTAAACACAAATTCCCAGTTAAAGAAAAACCCATTAATTCTTGTGAATAAAAACAATAATCCCGAAATTAGGGTTTATAAACAAACCTTGTTGCGGCATTGAATTTAACAAAAAATTGGTTGTATGCTCTGATCTCCATAGGATTTGTTGGAGTGATTGATTTAGATTAGTTGCCGTGATTTTCGATTTGAATGCTAATTTTGAAATTTTAAATACATCAATTCATTCATACGCTCCTTTCATTGAATCTGGTGTAAATGTTATTTGGAAATGCCAATAAAGTAGGAGTTTCAGTTTTGCTTGTGTTTAGGTGAATGAGGAGTTATTAAAGCATCTATATTTTGTTTCAAAGCTTTAAACACAAATACTCAAGTGCTCTAGTGGTTTAGTGTTTCTTGGTTGTTCAAGAGGTCATGTGTTCGAGTCCCGTGAGTGAAATTTTTTAAAATATCCGAATTTTATTGCAAGTAAAATACATGCCATGTAGGCAATCCAGTCATCGATGAGTGGCAATCTAGTCATCGATGAGGTGGAATAGTTACGCTTATGTGGCGCTGTCATGTTAGGCTATTATATAGTGGTTGATATACATATATATATACATATATATATATATATTATATATATATATATAAATATAATATATATATATATATATATATAAATATATTATATATAATTTATACTTCTGTTCAAATTATAAGTACTTTTTATTCTGTTTATCTTAAAATAGGATGCAATTTTCATATTCAACAAAAAAAATGGTTTTTCAATGTCACAAGACGTGTTTATTTGGGTGTGAGTAATGGTCCTCACTTTATTAAACTGTGCGTAATACGAAAGTGGACTATAATTTAGACTAAAGGAGAACAATTCCCGTTGTCATTTACCCTATATAACATTTCAGCAGAATGCCCCCCCCACTTTCCAGCTACGTTGCTTGGAGAGTAACTACATACCACTAACGGTCGTGAGTTACTGTAGGCAACGACGTTAACTTTTTTTTTTTTTTTTTTTTTTTTTTTTTTTTTTTTTTAATTTCCGCCTGCAATTGGTCCTTCGTCTTACAGGTTCGTTGCACATTTAGTCCTTATAACTAACGATCGTTAAGTGCACTAACTACTTTGACAAAACATCCCACGGCAACGCGCGGGTGATCCACCTCGTTAATCACATTTGTAAGTCTATCTTCAGGTCTATTGACTAGGAGTACATATTATTTTCCATAAAATATCTATGTGTGGAAGGTTGGTTTGAAGGTCACCTTAAACTCGGGTTAAATGAGTCGGATGTGTTGTGCGAAACTTCTTTACAAAAGTCGCATTAGGGGATGTTGTGAATAAGATTTTTTTACCCCGCGCGTTGCACGGGAACAAAAAAATTATTTTTTAAGCACGAAATAATGTTTTAGGTGCAAACAACCTTAAGTGGCCACGTCAACCTCCTGAAAAAAATGAGGCTTTACCTGGTTTAGTCTGTGTGGCGGTGAATTCAAACCTCGTGGATTAGTCGGCTAAAAGGTCGAAAATCATGGATTAAAAAAAAAAGTGCCAATATAGTGTTTAATGTTTAATTTGTTTAATCATTAAACTTTTAGAATAAATTACTCCGTTCGTCAATGTGGTTTTGGTCAGATCATTATTCTCGTCCATTTTTTTTTTCCTTTCATGATTGATCCTTATCTTGAAACTATGTAACATCATTGGTCCTTATCGCTAACTTCCGTTAAACTATGTATGGGAAACTAGAAGGGGGGTTCAATAGTTTTCCGACTTGTTTTTTTTTTTTTAGTTATAAAAATTTACTTTGTGAAAAACTTAGATTCAATAGTCAATGAAATCAATCGACACCAATATGAACACAACATTATACTATCACAAGTAAGCAATAAATATGTAAAGAAAAGAGATGGAAGGATCAAACCAAAACAGCGAGATTTATAGTGGTTCAGTCACGAAGCTCTTCTTCGCCCTACTCCACTCCCCGAGTACCCAACTCGAGAGTTCTAAGCATTATATCAACAAAGCTCCCTTCAGGCGGAGAAAACTGTACAACGTCGCTTACGTTATTTTCTGACATTAAGCTAAATGTCGAGTACTAATCTTAGCTAGTACCAATCTACCACGATCCACACGATCTTTACTTCTCTCACGATCTACACGATCCTTACACAATCTACACGATCCTTACACGATCTACACGATCCTCACAATCTACACTTGATCAACATAATATCATACAAGACAGAAAAGATCCCAAGATCTAAACAAGATCACAATGATCAACACAAGATAACTANCGCTTACGTTATTTTCTGACATTAAGCTAAATGTCGAGTACTAATCTTAGCTAGTACCAATCTACCACGATCCACACGATCTTTACTTCTCTCACGATCTACACGATCCTTACACAATCTACACGATCCTTACACGATCTACACGATCCTCACAATCTACACTTGATCAACATAATATCATACAAGACAGAAAAGATCCCAAGATCTAAACAAGATCACAATGATCAACACAAGATAACTAGGAAACATTAAGACACTTGATGTATGTCAAGATACAATCAAGCAAACAACTAGTAATGCAAGTGCACTACACAAAGACTCTAACATTTTGTATCTTCTTGATACTTTGTGTTCTTCTCTTGACAATTAGAGGTATGTAGGTGATCTTTGGTTGGATGAAAGGATCACTCTTTAAACAAAAGAAAACTAGCTAATGATCAAAGGAGAGTTTAGGTGATAAGGATTTGATCACAGAAAATTGTGTGTGTAAAGGAATCTATGATATGAAGTGGTATTTATAGGAAATGAAAATTTGGCCGTTATAAAATGGATGATACCACTAAATATATCACGGTACCACTAAATTTAGTGGTACCGTGCCAGACAAAAACGCTCCTATTTTTGTTTTTAGTGGTGAAAGTTTATTTGGGGAAGTTTGGAGCTGATTTGGAGGGGAAAGATAGCTGTTGGGATTTTTGAAATGATTTCCCAAATAAATTAAAACATTTCTTTATAATCTAAAAATAATTTGTAAGATGTATTTTTGAAAAGAAAGTTTTGTCACATTAAAAATGTGAAATTCACTTCTTTGATCATTTGTCAAGTTGTAAATTTGTTTGTTCATACCTGAGTGATTTACATAGAAACCGGATATTTCGACTAAAAATTTGTTTACATTAATTTTGACGTAAAATGTTTTCACATTTGTTATCGTCAAAACATAGAGATATCGAAAGATGAGAATAACGTTTTTAGACATTATTTGCATCAACACTATGTAACATCATTGGTCCTATCGCTAGCGATAAGGATTAGTGGTGTTACATAGTTTCAAGATAAGGATCAATGATTAAAGAAAAAAAAATAAGGACGAGAATAGGGATTTGACCCAAATCATAGGGAAGAACAAGGTAATTTACTCTTAAACTTAAATGGATGATAAAATATAAAACAATGTGTAAAACAATTTGTTATCAAGTTATTGATTTTGAAAGGCATTATAGTTTGAACAAATTAAGAAAGTGTTTAACATTTTGATTTATTGACTCAATTTGCTATTCATTAAGTTGATATAATAATATCAGCCGCAAGTTTTAAATCAAATATTTTGGATTTTACCAAAAACCGCATCAAATTGAACCATGATCGCCTTTAAAATAATAGTAAAGATAATGATGTGCATGAGTACAAATATAGAGTTTAGCAGGTTTAAAGGTTAATTTGTTATATTACTAAATTTTAAGGGGGTGTTTGGTTTGAGGGTATGGCTATAATGGAATGACTTTCATTCCCATTGTTGTTGTTTGGTTAGTTGGTTTTGTAATTAAAAATGGGAATCAAACCCTTAAAACTAGGCATTTTTCATACCCACCAAAGGTGGTAGGTTTCTAAACCCATCAATTACCATACCTGATTCCCATTATATACCAAACGCCCCCTAAGTGAGTTAATCAAACCACAAGAACCAAAAATGCAATCTACTCTAAAATCACTAAGGGTGCGTTTGGTATGCTGTCATGAATGACAATGGTTATGAGTTTGATAATAGTGGTGGGTCCCTCACCTATGAAAGATCCATACCTAGCTCTCTTGATGTATATGGAGTATGGATTATATCTATCATTCATTCCCCCTCATCTTAAACAAACACCTTTAATCACTTTTATAGTCATAGTCTCATTCCCACAATAGGATACAAAACTTACCCTAAATATTCTCAACCTAACCCTAATTCTCCTTATCACATTTGCAGCCTCACACAGATATCAAACTTCTCCCTCCTTTGCAAAAACCAGCAACCAGAAATTATTTTTTTCTCTTGATCTTGCTAATCCGAACTACACACAAACACTAATCCCCTCTTTGATTTCGAACACAAACAAACTCATATTATACACATCGGTTAAAAGCATTTCATTCTTTTATAGACAACACCAAAACACAAACCCATTATAGGCTCAAGTTTAGCCTGTTACAAAAAAAAGTCCAAACAAGCCACAAGGCCCATTAAGCCTAAAAGAAAGAAATCTATCTCATTGTCATTGTCAATGTCTTGACAGCTGAACCCTACGGAGTAGCGCCGTGCACTTCACATTTTTCTTTTATATACAACACCAAAATCGACTACGACAATTTGCCACCAGCATGCTGCTTTTTTCGTCTCTACAAAAGTGGCTTAGACTGCCTTCATAATATTCGGTTAGTTAATCCTTTTGAACTTTTTCTTTTGTGTATTTGTTATGTTATGTGATACCCTCTGATAAGCGGTCTAATTTTCTTGTTGTTTGATTTGATTGTTTTTGAGAATACAAGTGTTTGGNCAATGTTAATTATTGTTGTTAATAATAATAAGAATAATAACTTCATGCCATTATAATAAGTAGTACTGTAGTAGTATGATTGGTTCGACAAATGGAGTTTCTTACGCGGGTTGGATCCGCGGTGGCGACCCGGCCACCCTTTGTATGTGACACTAGTTAACAAAACAATAACTAATCTTTTAAGAAGCTGGTAGATGAAACTTTGTGCCATGTTTAGTTTTGAAATAGAATAGTTGTAGGACTAAAAAACATAGACTGAGATAGTGTTTGGACAAATTTAGCTCATGTTTGGTTTGTTGGTTGTTTTAGTAGGAAACATGTGAGTCAGGGGATGATTGCAACAACCAACAGAATGGAAATGGAAAGAAGGGAAGCCAACCAGTTTTGCAGTATAAAAGAAAAAAACGTGTATCAAAAGGTATTAGTTATCTTCTTTCTTTCTAGAACTTTAGCTTTTTAAGACACAAAAGTTTAGTTGAGAACCATGATGAGACGAAAAATGTTACGTGTTTAGGGGTCGGTTTGAGTCCTAATTCGTATGTTTTTGGTTTGGATTTCACCCAAAGTCGTTTCTTTTCTCATTTTAGGTACTTTTGAAGGGAAAATCTCAAAAGAAGCATTTTCGAGCGTTTTCGGAGTGAAAAAGTGCGGAAAACAACAAAAACTCAAAAGACCTTGAAGATTACAGAAGGTGACGCCGTCACACTCTACAAGGTGACGCTGTCAGGAACAAGTGAAGTCCAGAATTGGAAAAAT
>LBNU01031811.1:0-11930 GCA_014162995.1 Artemisia annua
CGCGCGGCAGCGGCGCCAAAAACTTGAATGCGTGGGATTTTATGACCTTACAACACGGTTTACCCATCTCAAAGGGGACGTCAAGAGGCTTACAACCCCGACCAGGCAGCGATACCATGACTCGATGTAGTACGCGGATAGTGGATAAGGTAGCGGGGGATTAGATTCGTTCTTCACAGGGGAATAGTGTCTATTAGGATAGAAAAATACTCTAATGGTCTAAGGGGTGGGAGGGAAGATTCTTTTTGTGGTTTTATATTTTATGGAAAAGCAAGTAAAATCGTCGGTTTTGGAATAAGGGTCGGAATTGAGTGCTAAGTCAACTAACCAGGTTACGTACTTATTCAAATTAATAAGAAATAAAAATCGTAAACTATTGTTGGTGTGAAAAAAATATGGAGAAAAGTTGTGTTTACTAGATCCTTTCACTCCTAACTCATCTTTTACCGGTCTAATTGATATGTATCTCACTTCTGTGTGCGCATGAAGGTGTATTCTAAATTAACTCATGGATGGCATAACATACTCTCCTCCAAGTTCCTATGAGTACTGTATCTGCCCCTATGCCGATGCACCGGCCACAACCATCAGGGTTGTAACAAGTGGCTCATGCGTTAAGAAGTACTACCTTAATAGCCTAAGTATGCTTGCTACATTGTTTCCAAGACGTTCAAGGCACGTTACCATAAAAGGGAGGTTGGCCAGTTTTTCTTGGCCTAACATTGGATGACCAAATCATCCCAACAAGACAACAACGGACACACCAATAATTAATAGTTAGGTTTCATTAGATCTAAGCAAACACAAGAAGAATTTAGCTACACATGTTAATTAAAAGACAAGCAAAAGATATAATCAACCAACACATAGACATATTGATTGAATTAAAGTGAAGACTTATCGTTAATTAAGCATGAGGGTTCCAAGGGTTGGAAACCCTAAAAAGTACAGGAAATTCGACTTTAGGGTTTGCCCTAAAAGTTCTCCACAAAGTTCCACACTAATGAATAAAAATTAGAAAACTATATATAGATTTTACACTCTGACGGCGTCAGGTTATAAGGGCTGACGCCGTCACCTCGCCGCCAATAAGTTTCTCGGATGACCTAGATCCACTTCTGACGCCGTCACCTTATAAAACCTTCTGGGCCGTCACTCTTTAACTTTACTCCTGACGGCCTACAATTCCTAACACCTGACGGCATCAGGTGTTAATTCCTCTGGCCCGTCATTTGAAGATTGGATTTCACTCTTTTGTCAAGACTTTCTGACGGCGTCACCTTGTGACTTCTGACGCCGTCAGGTTATAAATCACCATCTTTTGAGACTTTGTCGTTTTCTTCACTTTTATGCTCAAAAAACGTCCGAATATGCATGTTTTCCAGAATTCCTCTCAAAAGTACCTAAAATGACAAAAGGAACGATTTAGGGCAATATTTGATCACATTTATACGAATTAGGGCTTAAATGACCCCCTAAAAGCGTAACACTTTTCATCTCATCAGAAGTATTTTGGTAGATGGAAAGTAAAGTTCAGTTTGATGGTCTTTTTACGGACGTGCTATCTTGAATTGCGGATGGAAAACGTGGCGACTGCCGCCACTCTGTTAAGTTAATAATTTTAGGAAACGTATGACTCTCTTGCTCAAAGATTAGCCAGTGTCATTTATTGCACGTGGTCTAGAATATGACTGTAGATGTTGTACTTGCCAAAGAATGGGATGCGATCGATAGATATTAGGAGATTGCAATTTGCGAATGATAAATTAACTATGGTCAGAAATTTGGATGCCAATTGAATTATGTTCTCTAAACCCATGATATTCTTTGCATAAGAGGGAATGTGAATAGACAAGACCTACATTCCAAATCGAGTATCAAGAAACAAAGAACGAAACGTTTGTTCTTTTGGTCTATCATTTACCTTAACATGTTAGTATATTTAAGTTTATAACTACTAAATCTATATCTAACATTATCGTTTCCCATGTAGCCTCTCGATACAGCCTCATCACGGATGCAGACGAGTACATTTGGAAGATCAAAAGGCCTTTGGTCAATGCTTACAGAAGGGAGTTGGAGTGAAGCATTTGACGGGCTTGGCATCTCCTTACTTCTAACTTCCAACCCTGCAATTCAGGTATGTTGCCTATTACTATATATATAAAACGTTGTTTTGTTAAGTTGGTTGGTTCACTTGATAGCTTCAGGGAATGCACAGGGTGGGTTAAATGGGTAGATTCAGTGTCTCGGTTCAGCGGCTTGGTTCAGTTGATGGGTTTAGTTGCCAGGTTTAATGGGTCAGTACAACCTTAGGTATCAAGAGCGGCTAAATAAGCAGTTTGGAAACGGTATTGTTTCCTAGACTTGCTTTAAGTTGGCTGGCATGGAGGCATGACGTGTCATTTGAACCCAAGCCTATTCTCTGTATGTGATAACACTATTTTTTAATAAAATCAAAAATTACTTAAGGTTTATATCTGAATACGTAGATTTTTGGCCATTGGATGTTTTGCTTTTCCTTTATTTTAAAAAGCTGATTAGGACAAATTCAGACTGCTTTGGTTTTCCTGTGTCGTGACTTTTAAATCGACGCACCATATACCTATGTAAGTTTTTGTTGGACTATTGGCTTTCAAAAATAATGATACACTTTCAAATAGATATATCTGTGATGTTCCGTTTAGTTTTTTTTCGGGGTCACTGTTAACTGTTTGTTGTTGTTGTGATTGTGTAGAATTAACCGTTATAGCGGTTAGTATGCATTGATATGTTCGTGGTTAAGTCTAGAATATTATTAAATGTTAAGCGCATAAATTCGTATTCGGATGTGAGATTTACGAGATTAATGTGCAGGCAGTTGAAAGAGTGAATTACATGAGAAATAATGCATGTTTACGTAGTCTTCGGTGTGTGTATTTGTGCTGCTAACTGAAGTGTTTCGATTGCTACATAATGTGTTCCTTTTTGAGTCCCAAACAATTTTCTGAATTCGATGCTAATCGTGTCCTTGAAGCTCCTAATAGGCCTTTATTGTATGTTATGCAGGATTAATTTTGTCGTGGCTTGAACACGGAAGTTCCACGAGTATAATTTTGATCACCCTGGCAATGGTCTTATGTTCTTATAAATGCAGGTGTGTCACTTTCTTTTGCTACCGAATGCTTGGCATAGCAGAGGATCATCTATAAAGATCTTTCGAAACGGAACCGATACCCATGAATAGATACTATAATTGACAAAGATTTGTAGTAGAGGGTTTAGTTGCTGTGTTTAATAGTACCAACGAATACTTGAAACTTACAAGAATTATTCATTTTTTAATATACATTGTACAAACCTGATGAAAATACAACATGTTTATGAGTTTTGTTGTTTCAGTAATCCTTCCATATTTTGTTTATATATGTATATCGAGAGACACTCAACTGGGACACTATTATTTGTAAGACTCCATAAACCTAAACTACATTCGTCACTCAGAAACCTCAGAGGCAAAAATAGTAGCGTTGCGGCGGACCGGAGCCATACTCGTTACCTTAAAACGGAAAACCTATAGAATCGACGAGTGTATTTTGTGACTAAAGTTAGAAAATACAGTATTATAAAATCACAAGCATATATTAGAAATAGGGGAAATCCTTGTGATAGCCTGAAACAAAGCACAAGCTAGACAAGACGTATGACTTAGATATCCCATTTTAGCATCTTCTTCTAATCATTTATTTTCATGTTAATACATATATGAAACACAAAGTAGAAAATTAATTTGCTTAATATGATCGACACCATCTTCAAGCATTATGAGGGTAAATACGAATAGGAAGACCCTTGGCCGGGCTAGGGATCGGGTTGAAGACAATCTTCTCATCAGGAATCATTTTCTCCCATTTGAACTTTCTTACTAGATGATGCATGAACACGAGTATTTCTATCCGAGCATACTCTTTTCCAGGACATATGTGTGGCCCTCCTCCAAATGGAACATATGTATAAGGTGTTGCTCCTTATTGGATTTTTCACAGGTTCCAGAATACTGATATTCCCAGGATCATATTTGCAAAAGATTGACAAGAAATGATTCATTTCATTCATCAACATAACAGTAGGTTACATCGTTATACAAAAGACACTATGCGTCTCTCTTTTGAAATGAGACACACGCACTATATTTCAGACTACATGTTCTTGGCTATTTATAGATTTCCAACCGGTTCTATGTGAACCATCGTGACCCTTCACAAAGGGTGTAACTAAAATAACTAACTATCTTATAACTACCCATAACTAACTTCTGTAACCGCTATATGGTTACAAACTATCTAACTAACGTATTCAGCCCTTTGGCTTTCGTATATTACATAAGTATCCTTGTCCAACAAGACTTTATCAATTACGGTCCAACACTCCTTTACCCTCAAATCTTGATGGGTCAAAATTTTCGGGTTCTGGGAAGAACTCAGGGTTTTTGTGGGTCGAACCGACACTCCAGTATAACTATGTATACAAAGACAGCGAAAAGTTTATTAGGAGTTGGGTTGAACCCATATTATATTGAGTTTATATGCATCTTATATTATTAACTTCTTTATAAACCAATAAAAAGAATAACTAAAAGTCTAAAACATGAAATTAAGAAATAGTTGATTGATTTGTTTAGTATCATTTCAAATGTTCTGAACCACCCTACCGATAACATTAAAAATATTGGAAGCCAATAAGCAAAAACATAAGTATTTATAGTTTTATACGCCAAATTCCAACAATTAACCATATATGTTAGTACAACACATAAACTGTATTTAGTAAATTAGTTATAAGTCCCGTGCACGCACGAGGTTTACACATAAATCAAATTTATTTCAAAATTTTAGTTTACTATATGAACATATAAGAATTTACCCGTGAAAATTGTGATATAAGTACAACTACCGTAATAAATATGTATGAGTTTGTCATTATGTATTAATATCACTTAATGACATTGATAAAGTTAAAATATACTCCGTAAATTTTTTAAAAATGTTTTTCCGGATATCCGTATATATAAACATTAAATAATAATTACATGTTGTACAAAATGTGCGAGTTTAGTAGCACGAGCGCTGTCGTTGTTATAAGTTAAAATATATCCGTATATAAACTTTTATTTAGCTGACATAGATTTTGTGGTTGATGTTGCTGTTTAACTTTTAATAATTGGTATCATGTTGTACCAAATGTGGGAGTTTAGTAGCACATAATGAGCTGATGAAGTTAAATATACTCCGTAAAGTTTTTTAAAAATGTTTTCAGGATATCCGTATATACACTTTAAATAATGATTACATGAGTCGTTCTTATAAGTACAATCGCGTATATTTATTTTCATATCACAGTATCTCGTGATTAAAATATTATTTTAATATTCAAATCCGTGTACGCATAGATTAAACTTTTAAATAGGATAACATGAATCATTACTTAAACTACATAGTAAAAAGAATATTTTAATAGATGAAAGTTTAAAACTAATATTTATTATAAAAATATTTAACGTATATTAAAACTAATTCGTATATTTATAAAAGTTTGTAAGTTTAATTGATGGAAGTCTCAAGCCAATACTAATACTCATGTAATTGTAAACAAAGTTCATCTTATAAAGTGTAAGGGGTATAAAGTGTAATGGGTTATTTGTTTATTATCTAAAGTTATAAAAAAACATGGAGATTTATAATTTTACACTTAACTCCATATAACATATTTAAAATTCAACCACTAATATTTTATTAATTACCTCCTCTTTTTATAAGTTTTTATTTTCATAAATTTAACACCTATATTTTTATGTGTTTTTTCACTCAATCAAATTCTCCACAAAATTTATTAAAGTTTGACCAAAATCAATTCAATTTTGACTTTTTATTGGCCAATCATATTGCTCGATTTCGCCTATGTGTCAAAATCGAGCTTTCCTATTGGTCCAATTTTTTTTCCACTAAGATTGATTTTGCAAAATCACTACAAAATGATGTAATTCCTTTATTATATTAAAAATTTATTATTCTTGGTGATAAAATAAATTCGATATCTCTTTTAAACCAATAAAACACTAGAATTGGGACTATAGTTATGTGTGTAAGTTTTGTTCTAGCACGGATGGTTCTTTTGCCTAAAGGTATTAAAATGCGTTTGACCGTGTGATTTGTTAGAATTTATATACCATGACAATCATATAAATAAATAAATCATGTAGTCACATATTGCGGAAGCGTAGGATCAAGTATAACATATAAAGGTTAACTAAAACATAAATAAAGAACGTACCGTATGCAATCTTGAATTCTTGGATGAACCCTAATTAGGGTTTATATGAATTAGGGATCTATTGATTAACCCCTTACCGTCACTACTACAAAAAAGGGCATAGAGCCCGGTTGAAAAGGTGCATAGAGCCCGGTTTTGCATGAGGGCACAAAGGGGGAGGGACTCTATTAGAAAAGCAAATAGAGCCCAGTTTTAAAAACGGGCTCTATTACCTGTTATAGAGCCCGGTTTTATATCAAAGAACATGGCTCTATGTCAACAAAAATAATTAAAAAAAAAATCCTTCCAGACATGAAATCAATTCCTATTGGCAAAATGAACATTTTATTGAATTCAGATAAAGGAGATCGATTCATATTACAACTTACTTTCTATTGATACATTGAGATTCATCTTGCGACTGCCCTTGCAAACAACACATTTGAAAAAGCTACAAGCTAACATAATTGACTACTTGAATGAAAATGAAAGTGAAAGTTAAACCATTGCATTAGTGTGAAGTCTTGTTATTATGCATTGCCTTCAAGTAACCTGACCGAAAGATATGGGGTTGATGAAATTGATGATGTCTCAAATCCGTCTTTATATAGTGAAGCACGCTAGATAACAAATACATAATAAGTCTTGACTTTGCCCATCCTGGTACACTCTCTAAACTTCAAAAGTAATTGGCAAAACACCACATCAACCACCTGCAGAAACTAAAAGAAACTTAATTTACCTTATGCTCTTTAAATCCATAGTGTATAAAAGTATGGACATGTTGGTCATTACAAACATTACAACCTGCGTGTATATATGACTATATAATATATAGATGATCCAGCAAGAGAACTTATAAGACCTTATAGGATACAAATCACATATTTATCTGTAAGCTTCTACAATACTATAGATCATCTAACCTTATTATGCGACTTGTAAATAAAACATATATAAGAGCATAACTTAAAATTCTACTGATTATTAGACTGTTCAAGCACACATGAGTTACAAGATAAAAAATTAATATCGCTTCCACTAAAGTTTATGCATATCAGTTACAATACATCTATGGTATATGCTTGTGTGTCTGAAGATCTCTATACTTTTTAGCAAGACTATAATCTATCATGTAAACCTGTTGACATATTAAAAAATGCAGAAATATATACTCGGCCCTGTTTATCTACAAATGAAACAATAGTACAAAGTTTTAGTGTTGATATGATACATTTAATCAATGTTCTCGTTACACAAAGGTGCCATACTTACAAACTGATCTGCAAGCATTAAAACTGTTTTCAAAGTGAATTTCAATCATTTAACTATTTAATTACCTTTCTTCCAACCTTCACGCCCGTAGCTCAGTACCTATATAGAGTATGAACCAAATTAGATTTCAGTTTAAAGTCTTTAAGAGATGAAAGCGGCAAAACACACCTTTGTCAAACAGATCAAACCAAAAGAACCCTTATGATTTTATATCATTCTGCTACACTATTTGCTCCAACACCTGTTGAAAACCAATAGGTCAAAAATTGTTATATATGTAAATTACTTCAACGAGATTAATAACTTAATATTATCTAGAATTACTTTATTGATATTTGCACATGAACTCTTACTGAGAGTAGACACTCACAATCATACCACCCAAATCAAAGTTTCTATGGTGGGCATTCGTATCAAACCAATGGCCACTATAAGCCCTAAATCTCGAATCTGCTACAATGCTTAGAGAAGTACTACTAGATACAAAAAGGTGACTACGAACATAAAGAGCACTATAACACTGCCCAACATTGTTAAAAAGTAACTACTAAAATGAAAACTTATTCATCTTGTGCTTTCAGCATAGTACTAGCAAAGATATGTGCCTCAGGTACCTGTTACCCAACCCAAGTGACTAACATGTTGTCACCTCTATTAAAACTACATATCTGATGTTTACTGGTCTATAGGTAAGAGATATATACCTTTCTTAAGGTCACTTCTTGGTCTTCTTGGAGCTGTTCACTCATCACTTTCGTCTTCGGCTTGCCGTCCTGTGACAAAATACCATCTCTCAGAGGAGAAAAGCATGTAGAAGTAACTTTTTAAAAACAATAAAGAACAATAACTATACATACCTTATCCTCCCCAGCTGAGCTTCGAGAAGCCATACCGCTCTTCCTGTTGAGACCTCAACTCTATAGCATGTGTGTCTAATCTCAGTTAATTGCTCACATATAGCAACATGTCCAATTGAAGCACACAACTACATAGAAAGAAAAAAAAGTATTCACAACCAAGACACCACAACGTTGAACATAGCTAAGTGTATTTTACTAACTTGTAGATGAAACATGAACAATCTGTTGAGAAAATATTAACAAACCAAGCACAAAACATCATGCCATAACACACCTTACTTGGACTTACTCTTTGACGGAACACACTTAAAACTATATGTCTAATTTGATTCCACATTAAGACCAACAACACAAGGCCATAAACAGTTTAAAATTAGTCACTGAGAAAGCAAATGATCCAAGAAAGAAAGGGGAATATATGTGAAAGACTTGCTTATTCAGTGACAGTGTGGAAAACCAAGTTAGTAAGTTGGAAGTATAACCATCTAAGTACATGTTTTGAAAATAAAGATTTTTTTAAGTGTCAAATAATTTTAAATCCATACAGTGATACAGAGCTTAACAACAATTAATTTCAACAATTTAATTCCAAAATGAAGACTTTATTATTACCTAACAATACAAAACACATATAACTTATAAGCAAACGCAACTTATTATTCTTGAATAAACCTTAACAACAATATTATTGAGATCTATTAAAAAGGTCAATTGAACAACAACATCAATTATAGCAGTGGTACCTCCTAATTCGATTAGTCTGTTGTGGGCTTGGTTACGTGATGAAGGTGGCTTGTGACGGCAATGGTGTGCGACGGTGGTTAAGGGATGTTGCTGTGAAAGTTAAAGTGAAAGTGAATCTGGGAAAGTGAAGAGGGGGAGAAAGTTGGTGTGTTTGGTAGAGAGAATTTCAGAGAATAGAAATGAAGCAGAGAATATAAGTTCAGAGAATAGAAATCAGTAGAGAATTTTGTTCAATTCTAATGTTTGGTAACAACAGAGACTTGACCCGAGAAATGGAAAAAAATATATATATATTTGTTGATTTTTTTTTAAAAAAAAATTATTTTTTCTAAATAACAATTCTAAAAATATATATTTAAAAAAAATAGTTTTATTAAATTATATTTTTTTTAAATTTATTTTTTTTAAAACTTATTTTTTTTAAAATTTTAATTTTTTTTAAATTTATTTTTTTTAAAAATTATTTAAAAAATTTTATTTTTTCTAAATAACAATTCTAAAAAATATATATTTAAAAAAAATTAATTATATTTTTTTTAATTTATTTTATTTAAAAACTTATTTTTTTAAAAATTTTATTTTTTTTTAATTTATTTTTTATAAAAATTATTTTAAAAAAATATTTTTTCTAAATAACAATTCAAAAAAATATATATTTTAAAAATATATATATTTTTTAGAAAAAAATTATTTAAAAAAATTATTTTTTAAAGCTCAATTCTTTCCATTTCCACAACAAAAGGGATGGAAATCAAAGTTAACAAAATACAAAGAGGTGAACTCCTTGAGAATTCGAAATGCTCCGCCCATCTAATTTCTCAACCTACCAAACAAAAGAAATTAGTTCATTTCCTTTTCTCTGGCTTTATTTCTCTGTACCAAACACACCCTTAGGGTTTGTGAGGGTAATGAAATCAGGGAGGGAAATAAAGCGCCCAAAAATTTTTAAGTATTTTCGTTTTATTTTGAACAACCGCCTATCTTACAAAACAGATAAAGCCCGGTTTTGACAAAGAAAATAGGGCTCTAATGATTTTTAGATAAAGCCCGGTTTTGTAAAGGAAAACATGGCTCTATACAAGGAATAGAGCCCGGTTTTGAGGAAGAAAACACGGCTCTAAAAATTTTAAACATAGAGCCCGGTTTTGTAAAAGAAAACATGGCGCTATACCCTTTTTTAGAACACAAAATCTCTTAAGAGCCCATTTTTCACTAAAACCGGGTTCTATTAAGGGGGCTCTATTTCAAAATCTCTAGTAGTGCGTTTTGTTAATCGATCCAAGATACTAACAATAATGTGTTAGTACCACGTTCTTTTACACACGTACTATAACCGACTAACGTTAGATGCTAGTGTAAAGACATGTTATTAAACCAATATCTAATTGTTTAATAAAAATACAAACGATCTATTTTTCAATACAATAATAAAAGTCAATCTATTTTGTTTCGAAAGCATATTGATTGATTGATCGGCTGTAAAGGAAGAAAAGAAAAAAAGAACAAACTTATTGGTTATAGTATCATGCACAAAAGTCCAAGAACTAATAAAACAATATGTTTGTATATATATAGTGAATTGGCTTTTTTTCCAAGCAATGGATCGACAAGGGATTTATCCCTTATGCCAAAACCGGCCAAGCCCATAAACATGGGTTCTAGATCCTTCTTAATCACCAAATTTCACTAACAGTCTTTCCTTTAATCCCTAATGGTCATTTAGTCAATTCAACTAATTACTTAACGCCCGTTAGTTAATATTTCATGTCCTAAATAATTAAATACATAACATGGTTATATATTAATTATTTCCGTTAGTCATTCATACGTAAAGTGTGCAATCCCGTGGTCTCGAGTTCGATTCTAGTCATACGCATATTAATATTTATCCACAACTCTAACATGATTTGCATCTTAAAAAAATTACCTTCCAACCTTTGGGGATAAAGTAGCCATTTGAAATCAGTAACAGCTTCTCTGAAAGCACCTTGAATCGGTGCAACTAATCTTAGAACTTCGCATGCAACTTTCCATGAGTATTTCATCTTTGAGAAATCCTCCCAGTTCAAGAGCTGATCACCAGATGTTTTAGAATTTGCTATTTCCGTTTGTTCTGCATGCGGTACCAAGTGTGTCCCATTAACCAAATGCCGTGTTCAAGTGTGCGATTAGTTACTAACGACACATGAAATAATATTTGCTATGTGTTTAAGTATGAATTTTAACTACATAAAATTTCTATATGTACCTTTGTAGACTCCATTGTAGATCTCAGGCAAGTCAGCAAGATACATAACGATAAAAGCAGTAGTGGAACTTGTAGTATCATGGCCACCAATTAGTAATCCTAAGATCTTGTCGGCAATATCAAGTTCTCCCATAAAGTCACCATCATCATCACGAAAAAGAATCATATGTGACAATATGTCTTGTGTTGGCGTCGCCTTACCTTTATTCAAATTAATTTTTCTTTGCTTCACAATGTCTATAAGTTCTTTTCTTATAAGGTTGACATCATTAATCGATCTTCTAATTAAAGGGTGTCCCAGGAAGGTCAATAGGGATCGATATAAACCCGGAAACAATACTTTTAAACAGGCCAGATAAGTATTTGACCCTGTCGGGGTCATCAATACTAATAAAGATCTTGCATGCAAGACGAAAAGTGAAGTTCCTAGTGAGTTCATATGTCACAACTTCTTTCTTCCCAACCCAATTTGCTTCAAAATGTTGTTGTGTCACAACGTCCATGATAGTAATATA
>LBNU01031812.1:2341-23713 GCA_014162995.1 Artemisia annua
GGAATGGCTCCAACACGCAACCTGGATAATATGAGAAACCTCAGTTTCTTATTGTGGAATGGTTTGCATTTGTGAAATGTCTTAAGTACAAAAACAATATTATACATAATATTGTCTTGTCTTTATGTGTATTGATGATAAGTCTTGCCAGACTTATGAGTTGTGCACCCTAGCAGGGTGTAGAGTTCAGTGAAAAGAGTGTTCATTATGTTTCATTATCTTGGGAGTTTTTAGTTCATAACCCTTGGGGTTTCAGAAGGTTTTTAGTTTAGTCCTTAGTAGTGAAACTTTACAGTTTCAGTTCTTGAGCTTTGTGAAAGTGACATATCAGCAGGATATGTGAATAGTGATATTTTATTATCTTGTTACTTTAAGTATTCACTTTTAGTTCTTTTTTAGTTATCAAAATAACCATTTTACCAAGTTTAGTGAAATTACAACTTTAACCGTTATACTTTATAATGTTTACATTTATAACCCATAAGTTTATAAAATGACATTTAAGTACTCCAAGTTTATAATTATTCCATTTATAACTTTACTTTGTCAAAATAACAGTTCTGATACTCTTGTTCCAATATTAACATAATTAGTCCTTGTACTTTCAAAGTTGACACTTTTAGTCCTTTATGTATAAAATGCTCATTTTAGGTCCTTATACCTTCAAATTTACACAAGTGACTCAAAATACTTTATATTTACTGTTTGTAACCTTAACTTACAAAAATTACAATTTCAACCCTTAATTTCCAATGTTGACAGTTTTAGTCCCTTGACTTTATATCTTTTGCATTTTCAGTCCAAAACAATATTTTAGCTTATGACCTTATTCCAATTAGTTATTTAGGTTTGCAGAAATTTAGAAAAAGTTGTGTGAGGTTGTCAGTTAGCTTATTAGAGCTTATAGCTTATTTCTAATTCATTTAACTGTTATTGGGCTTAGGTGATCTGTTAAGGCCCATTGGGTCTTCTGTGGGTCCAGTGGGCTTCCAACTGGTCCTGGTGGTTCTTGGGCTCATATTGGGCCTTGCCAAAGTAAGTGTGAGTGATGTTGGGCCGTGAAACAGGCCACAACAATTTATGTATTTGGTGGGCTTTAGCCCATTAAGGGTATAATAGAGTTTTTGTGAACGTGTGAGGTAGCCAAGCTTTGAGCTTGTGAGGGGGCTTATACCAGCTTATGAGAAAGTGAGTTTTGTGTAGTTCGATTATTGTGGTTCCAAAGAATCAGTGGGCATAAAAATATAGGTAGGTTGTACGTATAGATTTCAAATAACGAGACCAAAGTGTAGTGATAAAATCGTTTGAAAACACTTAGAAAATATTTCACTGTTTTCGTTATAGGTCTTGTGAACTTGTAAACGTGTGATATTTTTGGTCTTAAGATTATTTTAAGCTTATATAGAGTTCATATCTTCATTTATACGTATATAGAGATGTGGGTGAGAGTTTTTGTGAGGCATGAGCTTAACAAGACCTAGGAGATATTTGGCCAAAGTGTTGGTGTATGATACGAATAGAAGACATAGAAATGAGTTGAAAAATAAACTAAGTGTTGAGAGTTGCTTACTACACCTTCAAAGGTAGGACGTATACGAACTGTGGAAGCTTGGTGAGGGTCTTGTGAGTTCGTGGCTTGATAGTTGGCACACCAAGGATCTAGGGAAGACTCAAGGTGAGCTTGAAAGGAGCTTGTGGCGTTTTCTTCTTCTCGGTATCAAGGCAGTGAGCAAAGAAGAGTGTGTGTGAGTTTTGAGTGAGTATACGTGAGTTTTCCTTGCATGAGAGTGTTTAACATGAGGATAGCGACTAGTTGCTAGACAAAGGGGTAGGGGATAACGAGTAGGGTAGGCCTTAGAATAGGTTGATTGGTTACAAGTTGGGAGTTCCAAGTGTGTATATGGGCGGTTTGTATGGTGACGAGGCACATGAGTTCTAGAAGGGTGATTTTATTTCGTATTCAATGTATACGAGTAGCCAGAGGTTGTGGTGAAGTCCTTTGGTCCTTGTGAAGTCATATGATCTAGTGTGAATGAGTTTGAGGGTGTGTTTGGATTGTAGAGAACTCAAAGGGTCTGTTTGACATGTTAACGTGACCAAATGGTCACTTGATGATCGAGTTGTGGTCTAGGGGTGCTAAGATTCATTATTGATAGCATTATCAAGGTAGTAGAGTAGTTTGGGACGTTTGTAGTTGTCGTGGAGTCCTTAGGAGTCCAAATGAGAATAGCGCGACCAAAAATGAATAAGTATAAGTTGAATAATTTGTTGTGAGGCCTTGGGATCTTGGGAACATGTTTGGCTTAGCTCAATTAGCTTTGGATGAGTAATAATGGATTCCTAAATGCCTTGGAAGATCTCATGTAAGCTTGTGCATGTTTTGAGTTTATACGTGTACGTTTGTATATATACAACGAGACAATGATGGTCGTGAGATCAAGCGGTGAAGCTTATGAACCACGAGTCGATGTCCCAACGAGGGTTGAATGGATCTAGTCAGCTCAAAATCGTGAATTATGTGAAGTGAATGAGTTTAAAGATTGAGAATTGATTTTTAACTACACTACGAGAAATCTTTTTAAAACTTAAATGTAAGTAAGTACGTGATTAAAAGAAATAGGTTTAATAAGAAAAGTAAACATAAATCTAGACTAAACATAAGAGAAATGAAATTAAAATTGCAAATGATAAAACAAGGAAATAACGAAAATATTTTTGGAGTTTTGTTTTTGGTATAAACGATAACTAATAAGGATTAACTCTATAAAGAAAAGAAAAGTTAAACTAAAAAGTAAAATGTTTTTGGATTTTTAAGTTTTAATAAACGAAGAGAATGTTAATTATTATAAACGTAAATGTAAAGCTATAAAAAGATTTAACAAACTAAGTTGACAAATAAATAAACTAAGTTAAATGAATTTTTAGAAAATTCGGCGGAGTTTCGTTTAGGAATGAACTAAATAAAACCCTCACTCGATGAAACGATGAGGAAAAGAAAAGCCTAGCTTGGCTTATAAACGAAATGGAACTTGACACAAATAGAAACTTAAACTCGCAATTTTGATTTTAGAAAACTAAAGCTAGCTACTGACTTTTGGAAACAGAATACTCACGAAAGACAAGACTCAAACTCGCAAGAAAATGAGCACCCAAACTCGTAAAATGAAGTCCATACTCGCTAAAGAAACATGATACTCGCAAGACACAATCCCTACTCGCTAAAACAGAAGCATACTCGCAAGAAAAATAAGACCATACTCGCAAATCATGGAACCATACTCGCAAATCATGGAACCATACTCGCAAAACAAAGGAACAAATCGCAAGAGTTTGGTTCTATACTCGCAAGAAAATTCGTAGCCAAGATGATACTCGCTAGAACTTAAAGCTTACTCGCTATTTTGAAGTGATACTCGCTAACTTTTAACCTTATACTCGCTGAACCCTAAGTTCATACTCGCAAGAAATAGACACAAGACACCAAACTCGCTAAACCCTAGATTTGGTACTCGCAAAAATCTATAAAAAAAAACGTGCTGGAACTATTTTTAACGTGAAACAATAATTCTAAACACTAAAAACTTGTAAAGACTCTATAGAAAACTAGTTTTTAATAACAAATAAGCTTGTAAATAAGCTAACGACACACAAACACAAGCCCTAACCCATATTTTTTTTTAATATTCGAACAAGACACATGCAAAGGTGATGAAATTTTATAAAAGCTCTTGTAAAAGATTAAGATTATGTAAACAATAACAAAGATAAACTCAAAACATGTAAAGATTAAGATGAAGTGTAGAAAATAAGCTAGGGAAAATAAGACATGAAAATTAAACTTGCATAAAAATAAGACTTACAATAATGAAAAACTAAAAACTACTAAGACCCTACTACTACTAAATGAAGCCACCCATGGGGTATTTATCTTGCTAGGGGGATTTCAAGTTTGACATCGTGTACATTTTACCCCCTAGACTTTGATACTTCATGAAAGCTAGACATAAACTTCTATTACAACACTACTAAACGTTCTAAAAATTAAATATAAGTCCTTGTAACTTGAGGTAGCGTGTTGACGCGCTTTCCAAAGGTCTTCGAAGACTTAAAAATGATCACTTGCTCGAATTTGTGAAGCTTATCTTGATAATTATCTTTGAACTTCGATTAAGCGTCTCTTTTATTTTCTTGAGCCTTTAAGAAATAAATATGTCGTCACGGGCTTTTCTTAGGCAAATTTCATCTTTGGCTTCACTTTAAGACTCTTTTCCACATCTCGTGCTCGTTTAGGGCTTTTTGGTTGATTTTGATGTCGTTTTTGCAATATCCTTTCCTGCACAGTCACAAACACAAAAACACGATATCTTTGGCGTTTAACGTTAGTTCTTGGTCTTTTAAGGTCTGAAAATGGTGAATAAAAGGTATGTGAATAAGCACATACCAGACAACATTTTGAGATAGGGCACGTTTGTGAGTTATGTGAGTTGTGAGTTGATGAGAGACACTTAGGAAGTCATTTGAGAGAGTTTGGAACACAATTGGATCAATGGTAACTCGTTTTGTAAACATGAACAAAGTTATGTACGTTTGAGAAAACGTGTGACCTCGCTAAGCTTTGCCCCTGGTTTACTATTCATTTGTACGTATTAGGTTGAGATATTAGTTGATCTCGATTCTTTTGGGTGCAAATAATGAGATGGTGCCTTTTGTTCCATATGTTGTTTGTAAGAATCGCGAATACGAAGGCCAAACCAAACGTGCAAAGCCATTCGAATTCATATGTTATATTAGTTCTTAGATTGGGCTTGTAGTGGGCTTAGGAGTTCCTTAGGCCCAATTGTAATTTAAATATGATTCGTGTAATGGATTTGGGCTCATGTGTGTTGTATTGGGTCGTATAGGCCCAATGAGAGTTGTGTGACCAAGTCTGGTCATGTGGGGCCCACTTGTGAACAATGTGGGTCCTGCAATGAATATTATGTTATATTATGTAGTTGTGGGGCCCACGGGGATGTAATCTAGTTATGTAGAAGTTGTGGGTCCCAAAAGTGAGTATTATAACTCGTATTCGTTTTGTAGGGTCCAATGAGGTGAAACCTCATATGTGGGCATTGTGGGTTCCACTGAGGTGCCAACCTCATATGTGGGAGTTGTGAGTGCAAAGAGTTGCACTTGTGATCAAAACTGATCCATAGTTACGTTGTGCCTTGTCCAGGTTATTGTGGGTTGCGTGTGAGCTCATTCATGGTAATTGTGAATCACATAGTACATAATGATTCAGAGTTGCATAGTGTAAACAAAAGTTTAAATTTTTGCCCAAAAATGGGTGCATGAACAGTAACATACAATTACTTAATGTTTAGTGTTTGTTAATAATTGGGGTTTTTCTCAGGATATTACAGTAGCTACCCGTCATTCAAATTCCGTCCTGGAATTTAAGTTTGCGTTGTGTCACAGGTGTTCTCGGTGAACAGGTGCGTGTATTTGGCGCGGATTTTGTCCTCGCGCTCCCATGTATACTCGGGTCCTCTTTGGGAGTTCCAACGAACTTTGACAATAGGTATGCGGCTGTGTTTCAGTCGTTTCACTTCACGGTCCATAATTTCTATGGGCTCTTCCATGAAGGCAAGTTTTTCATCAAGCTGAATTTCTTTCAGCGGTATCACCAATGTTTCGTCAGAAAGACATTTCTTAAGGTTCAAAACGTGAAATACGTTGTGTACACGGCTGAGCTCTTCTGGTAATTCGAGTTTATAAGCCACAGGACCAATCCTTTCTAGGATTTTGAATGGTCCAATGTATTGAGGGTTTAGTTTACCGCGCTTTCCAAAGCGGACAGTTCCTTTCCAGGGTGATACTTTCAACATGACCTTGTTTCCAACCTGAAATTCCATTGGCTTTCGTCTCACGTCAGCATAGCTTTTCTGCCTATCCCTGGCAGCTTGCAAACGTTGTCGGATCTTAACGATCTTTTCAGTGGTTTCGAGGATTAACTCGGGTCTAGTGATTTGAGCTTCTCCAACTTCAGCCCAACAAANACCTCGCTAAGCTTTGCCCCTGGTTTACTATTCATTTGTACGTATTAGGTTGAGATATTAGTTGATCTCGATTCTTTTGGGTGCAAATAATGAGATGGTGCCTTTTGTTCCATATGTTGTTTGTAAGAATCGCGAATACGAAGGCCAAACCAAACGTGCAAAGCCATTCGAATTCATATGTTATATTAGTTCTTAGATTGGGCTTGTAGTGGGCTTAGGAGTTCCTTAGGCCCAATTGTAATTTAAATATGATTCGTGTAATGGATTTGGGCTCATGTGTGTTGTATTGGGTCGTATAGGCCCAATGAGAGTTGTGTGACCAAGTCTGGTCATGTGGGGCCCACTTGTGAACAATGTGGGTCCTGCAATGAATATTATGTTATATTATGTAGTTGTGGGGCCCACGGGGATGTAATCTAGTTATGTAGAAGTTGTGGGTCCCAAAAGTGAGTATTATAACTCGTATTCGTTTTGTAGGGTCCAATGAGGTGAAACCTCATATGTGGGCATTGTGGGTTCCACTGAGGTGCCAACCTCATATGTGGGAGTTGTGAGTGCAAAGAGTTGCACTTGTGATCAAAACTGATCCATAGTTACGTTGTGCCTTGTCCAGGTTATTGTGGGTTGCGTGTGAGCTCATTCATGGTAATTGTGAATCACATAGTACATAATGATTCAGAGTTGCATAGTGTAAACAAAAGTTTAAATTTTTGCCCAAAAATGGGTGCATGAACAGTAACATACAATTACTTAATGTTTAGTGTTTGTTAATAATTGGAGTTTTTCTCAGGATATTACAGTACCTACCCGTCATTCAAATTTTGTCCCGGAATTTAAGTTTGCGTTGTGTCACAGGTGTTCTCGGTGAACAGGTGCGTGTATTTGGCGCGGATTTTGTCCTCGCGCTCCCATGTATACTCGGGTCCTCTTTGGGAGTTCCAACGAACTTTGATAATAGGTATGCGGCTGTGTTTCAGTCGTTTCACTTCACGGTCCATAATTTCTATGGGCTCTTCCATGAAGGCAAGTTTTTCATTAAGCTGAATTTCTTTCAGCGGTATCACCAATGTTTCGTCAGAAAGACATTTCTTAAGGTTCAAAACGTGAAATACGTTGTGTACACGGCTGAGCTCTTCTGGTAATTCGAGTTTATAAGCCACAGGACCAATCCTTTCTAGGATTTTGAATGGTCCAATGTATTGAGGGTTTAGTTTACCGCGCTTTCCAAAGCGGACAGTTCCTTTCCAGGGTGATACTTTCAACATGACCTTGTTTCCAACCTGAAATTCCATTGGCTTTCGTCTCACGTCAGCATAGCTTTTCTGCCTATCCCTGGCAGCTTGCAAACGTTGTCGGATCTTAACGATCTTTTCAGTGGTTTCGAGGATTAACTCGGGTCTAGTGATTTGAGCTTCTCCAACTTCAGCCCAACAAACTGGAGATCTGCACTTTCGACCATAAAGTGCCTCAAATGGTGCTGCCTTAATGCTGGCATGGTAGCTGTTGTTGTATGAAAACTCGGCCAACGGCAAATGTTTATCCCATCATTTACCGAAATCAATAACACATGCCCATAGCATGTCTTCTAGCGTTTGTATTGTTCTTTCGCTTTGCCCATCCGTTTGTGGATTGTACGCGGTACTCATGTCTAAGCGTGTGCCTAAAAATTTCTGCAGGGATTGCCAGAAGTTTGTGGTGAAACGACTATCTCTATCGGAGATAATTGAGATGGGTACCCCGTATTGGGTCACGATTTCCTTCAGATATAAATACGCTAGTGTGCTTACCTCATCAGTTTCCCGAATGGGTAAGAAATGAGTAGATTTCGTGAGTCGGTCAACAATGACCCAAATGGTATCTAAACTAGTGGTTGTTCATGGGAGTTTAGTGATAAAATCCATGGTAATTCGTTCCCATTTCCAAATAGGAAGTTCGGGTTGAGTAAGCAATCCCGATGGATGTTGGCATTCTGCCTTAACTCTTGAGCATGTTAAGCATTTTTTGACATACTCAGCAATGTCAGCTTTCATGTTAGGCCACTAGTATAGTTTCTTAAGGTCTTGGTACATCTTGTTAGCNGATTTCGTGAGTCGGTCAACAATGACCCAAATGGTATCTAAACTAGTGGTTGTTCATGGGAGTTTAGTGATAAAATCCATGGTAATTCGTTCCCATTTCCAAATAGGAAGTTCGGGTTGAGTAAGCAATCCCGATGGATGTTGGCATTCTGCCTTAACTCTTGAGCATGTTAAGCATTTTTTGACATACTCAGCAATGTCAGCTTTCATGTTAGGCCACTAGTATAGTTTCTTAAGGTCTTGGTACATCTTGTTAGCTCCAGGGTGAATGGAGTACTTGGATTTATGCGACTCATGCATGATGAGGTCTCGAATACCTCCATGATGCGGGATCCAGCTTCTTTCCCCAAAACACAATGTTCCGTCAGCTCGTTTCACGAAGCCATTCTTGCTTTCCGGCATACCATAGATCTGTTCATGTGGTCTGTTCTCTTCTTTGAGAGCCTCTGTTTGTGCTTGTAAGATCTGTGCGGGTAGAGGGGAGCAGATCGTCATTCCTAGCGATCGTACTCGAAGAGGTTTAACACGTTCCTTCCGGCTTAAGGCATCGGCTACAACATTGGCCTTTCCGGGGTGATAACGGATTTCGCAATCATAATCACTAAGTAGTTCTAACCACCTTCGTTGCCTCATGTTTAATTCTTTCTGATCGAGGATGTGTTGTAAACTCTTGTGGTCAGTGTACACCGTACACTTGGTACCGTATAGGTAATGCCTCCAAATTTTGAGAGCGAAGACTACCGCTCCAAATTCCAAATCGTGTGTCGTGTAGTTTTCCTCATTCTTCTTGAGTTTTTGGAAGGCGTATGCTATAACTTTGCTTTGCTGCATCAACACAGCACCTAACCCATGGTGTGATGCATCGCAATAGACCACGAATCCATCGCTACCTTCTAGTAGTGCTAGTATGGGGGCTTCACAAAGCTTTTGCTTAAGGAGTTGAAAAGCCTTTTCTTGCATTTCTCCCCACTCATACTTTTTGTCCTTTTGTGTCAGTTCCGTTAGAGGCTTTGCGATCTTGGAGAAATTCTCGATGAATCTCCTGTAATAACCAACAAGTCCTAGAAATTGCCGAATTTCTATGGGGTTTGTAGGAGACGACCACTCTTTAACAGCCTTAATCTTGGCAGGGTCCACATGAATGCCTTTATTGTCAATGACATGTCCAAGGAATTGTACACTTGGGATCCAAAACTCGCATTTGGAAAATTTTGCGTACAATTGTTCTGCCTTGAGTAGTTCGAGTATGGTTTCCAAATGTTTGGCATGTTCTTCTTGATTGCGAGAGTAAATGAGAATGTCATCTATGAACACAATCACAAACTTATCTAAGTATGGTTTGCATACTCGATTCATTAAGTCCATGAATACTGCTGGTGCGTTGGTTAAACCAAATGGCATTACTTGGAACTCATAATGTCCATAGCTTGTTCTGAAAGCAGTTTTCGGAATATCTTCTTCTCTTACCCTCAATTGGTGATATCCCGACCTTAAGTCAATCTTTGAGTATACGCTCGACCCTTGCAGTTGGTCAAATAAGTCATCGATGCGAGGTAATGGGTATCTATTCTTGACCGTCAACTTGTTTAGTTCCCTATAATCAATGCACATTCGGAATGATCCGTCATTCTTCTTAACAAATAATACCGGGGCTCCCCAGGGTGAGGAACTTGGGCAAATGAATCCTTTATCCGATAGCTCTTTTAGCTGCTCCGATAGCTCTTTCATTTCGGAGGGTGCTAAACGATAGGGTGCCTTTGCTACAGGTGCCGCTCCTGGCACCAAGTCGATTTGAAACTCGACTTGACGAACAGGTGGAAGACCGGGCAAGTCTTCGGGAAAGACTTCGGGAAAATTCCTTACGACATGTACATCTTCAAGTCGCTTCTTATCCGACTTGTCCTCAGCTATTTGTACCATAAACACCTGACATCCGTCGTTCATGTACTTCACCGTCCTAATAAATGAGATGATTCCAAATCGTTTCTTACTCCGATCGCCTTGAACAACAAGAGTTTTGCCTCCTAGTGGATGTAAACTGTTTTCTCATCACAAACTTTCCTGGCACGATGTTTGGATAACAAATCCATTCCAAAAACAACATCGAAACTACTAAGTTGAATAGGCATTAGGTTGATAAGGAAAGGTTGGCTTTGTAAGGTTATGGTGCAATCTAGGAGTACGGTGTTAGTTCCTATCAGAGTTCCATTGGCTATCTCAATTTCGTAAGTGGTATCTGTTAATACAAATAATGTCAAAAATGTTATTAGCATTATTCGATCTTCTTGTGTTTTGATAATCACAAAATATAAAGACATGTTACGTAAAGTTACGGTTAATAAGTTTTTAACCGAGGAAACTCGTTACTTCCATGAAGCTTCTACAACGTCACTTCAGGTATGAACAAACTTTATACCGTCATTAGTTTGGTGATCAAAGAAGTTTTTATTTTCTTATAAACTTACATTTTTAAGTTTGACAAAACATTTTCACAAAAGTATTTTTGTGTTTTTAAAGAAATGTTTTATTAAGAAAATATATTTGAATTCAAATGTGTAACAGCTATTTTTCCCCCCAAAATAGCTAAAACTACACCAGATAAATTTTCACCACGTCAGGACAAAAAGGGAGCGTTTTTGTCTGGACGGTCCCTTAAAGGGGTCGGCGGTCCCTTAGTGATAAAGGACCGTCGCCTATTTACGGGACCGCCAGGCCAGTCCTGTCGCCTATAAATACTGAACTGTTACACTTCAGAAAATAAGGATTTTCACACTCAAAACTTTCTGTTTTTATTTTCCCCTTAAGTCTTTGATCACTATAACATGTCGGTGTATGTTTATAAGTGATTTCCTCTTCCGTCAAGTGCAAGAGAAGAACTCTCAACATCAATGAAGTCTCGAGATGCTATAGGTGTCCACACACAAACGTAACAAGTGTTACGGTGATAGGTTCTGTAAATATTGTCATTGTGATCCGACTTGTGTGTGAGTTGAGGAGGGGATATTTGTGTGAACTTGGATGGTGATGTAGATCCAAGAAGTGTTGTAACTAGATTAGTTCATGTATTGGTGTGAGGAGAATGATGTCCTAGTGTGTAGGATAGGATCTTGTTAAAATTTCATGTAAAGACTTGGATCGGGTGATGATCCAAGTGAGTCATGTGTGTAGTCTTGGTTCAGGTGAAGAACCAAGTATGTCTAGTGTGTGAAGACTTGGTTTGGATGAAGAACCAAGTGTGTCTAAGTGTGAAAGCTTGGTTCGGGTGAAGAACCAAGTGTGTCAAATATGTGAAGACTTGGATCGGGTGAAGATTCAAGATGGACAAGAGTGCTTGTTCGTGTGGCTACGTGGGCCTTGGTGTAGATTGGTTCTAGCTACGATTAGAACTCGACATTATGCTTAGTGTCGTTAAGCCTTGTGTAAGCATGTGTACGGATTGCTCCGCCTGAAGGAGTGTGTTGATATAGTGATTGATAACTCTCGAGTGTGGTACTCGGGGAGTGGAGTAGGACGAAGAGTGAGCTTCGTGCCGAACCACTATAAATCACTGCGTCTCTTTGGTTGTACTCTTTCCTTACTCTTTACATTACTTGTTTGTTTATGCATGTTACTAGTTAAATTGATATCACATAACAAATAGAATTCAACAAGTTTGCAAAAGAATATAAACCGGACCTAAAAAAGGCGAAACGTTTTAACAACTAAAATGAAACGGTGAAACTATTCAACCCCCCCTTCTAGTTTCTACAGTATCTAATTTAGTTGGGACAATGCTTAGCAATGAAGCAAAAGTAGTATCTACGAAACTTTTATCAGCACCCGAATCAAATAAAACTCTTGCACTATGCTGATTAATTAAAAACTTACCCGTGACAACGTCTGGGTTCCTTGGTGTATCTCTATCTCCCATCACGTACGCTCTAGCACGTGCAGGGTAGTGAGCATTTCTGTTAGTGCATTTGTTCTGGAAATGTCCCTTTTCTCCACAACGGTGGCACACTACGGCCACGGGCTGTGAATTGGCTCCGGTGGCCTTGCAATTGGCAGTCTTGTGTCCTATCTTTTGACACTTTCCGCACTTGGCGAAGCAGGGGCCAGTATGGTGCAGCTTGCACTTATCGCACAGGGGCTTGTCGCCGTTATATCCAGAAGTAGTCACATATGCCTTGGCAGCTTCCTGCCTACAGTTCTGTTTATGGTGATGAGAATTGCGGGTGTGATGATAGTTATGGTTGCGTCCATTGTTTGCATTTCTACTACTGCCATGCAGGACAATTCTCCTATCATCATTCTTTCGCTTGAGTTCATTTCGTTCCGCGGTTGACTTCCGCTTAATTTCCTTGTCTAGTAGCCTTTGAGCAATTGTCATTGCCTCATCAAGAGTTGCAAGTTTAGAAGCGGTAACATTTCCTTCGACACTTTGAGGCAAACCTTCAATGTACTTTTCCAGGGTTTTGTCCAAGTCGGGCACAACACCTGGGCATAACACAGTTAGTTCCTGAAATCGGCAGTTATAAGCTCTCAATTCGACTCCTTTTACCATTAAGTAATGAAATTCATCTTCCAACTTCTTGATTTCAGACCTCGAACAGTATTTCTTAAGGATTTTCTTCTTGAATTCTCCCCAAGTGATCTGATAAGCTTCTTCGGTTCCCATGTTTTGGACTATAGCATTCCACCATGATTGAGCTTCATCCAATAGTGTCCCTGTTGCATAGGTTACCTTACAGTTCTCAGGGCAGCCACTTCTCATAAACACAATTTCAGAGCGTTCAAACCAGCGGGCAAAGGGCAGTAGCTCCTTCAGTACCCTTATAGTAAGTGGGTTGATAGCCCATGAAATCCTTATAGGTACACTTTCGTAGGATAATAGTGATTGCTTCTTCAGCAGTTCCGCTAGCACTGCTGGAGCGGTTTACAGGTGTGGGTTGGTTTCCAAGTGCAGCAGCCAGGCCATCAGCAATCATTTTCCGGATATCTTTCGGAGTCAAGGGTGGAATTGATCCTGATGCTGGAGTTGGTGTTGGTTTTGGTGTTGGAGTTGGCTCGGGTGAGGCAGCAGCTCTTCTTGTGCGAGGCATTTTCTGTCAAGATCATCAGAAATGTAAGTTTAGTTCTTCCATGCTGGAATAGCTCAAGCAAATTTACATAATGATGATGTTGTTGTTATTGGAATTACACCATTTGTGTCCATTTTTAAACCAAATTTTTCTAAGTTTCTAACTTGGTTGTAACATTACTACGAGACACAATGATTCATCATCTATACAAACTTGGCTTGAAGGCTTCTACTTGTTCATCATCCACAAAAACTTGGCTTGAAATCCTTCTCTCTTTTTTTTCTTTTTTTTTTCAAAATGTTTGGCTTGCAATTTCATGTTCCTTCATCATCCACAAAAGCTTGGCTTAAAATTGCGTGTTCCTTTACCATCTACAAAACTTCATTTGAAATTTCTAGTTTTTCATCATTAACCAAAAAATTGGCGTGAATTTTATAGCTTTTCATCGTCTAGAAAAGCTTGGCTTGAAAAATCCATAGCCTCTCATCATCAACAAAAGCTTGGCTGAAAAATCCATAGCCTCTCATCATCAACAAAAGCTTGGCTTGAAAAAAAATCCATAGCCTTTCATCATCAACAAAAGCTTGGCTTGAAATTTCTATAGCTTTTCATCATCAACAAATGCTTGGCTTGAAATTTCTTATGTTTATCCTTGTTATTAAGTAATTTCCGAAACCCTCTTTGTTAAAGTTTTCTTTCTACATAAAGAACCAAAATCTTCTTAGTTTTGAACATTTTTCAAACATCCTTTCCAACATCTTAAAACATCATTTCCAATACCTAAACATCATGATATCCCCGTCATTAGCAACACAATCACAACATGTTTGAATACAATTCACAACATACATGGATATGATCATCACGACATGTTTGAATACCATTCACAACATATGATAAAAATCAACCACGGGAATGTAAATCAACATTAAAACGTAGCAAAAACCAAATACCATAATATACATTAATAATTGTCTGTTGTTGTTCCCAAAAACACACAAACGTTACAAGTCACTTATTAAGTATTACACATCCTTGGCATTGTTCTTCTTATACTACATAAAGCATTGATTTTTGACTTCATTCTTGGTGCCTTGCTTGCTCCTTAATCATGGCAATCTCATCCATTAGGGCTTGTAATCTCCCATCTTTGGAATTCATGAACTCCCCTAATTCTTGCTTCAAGTTCTCGAAGTCGGTTCTCATAATATTCAGGTGGTGGTATATTTGGAGTAACACGGTTTGTTGCAGTAGTTGAAGATTCTCTGGTTTCATAAGTCCTTGGAGGAAAACCGGGAGGGTGAGAGGGAACATTCCCTGGAGGTGCCATCCCTCAGGAAAATGGTGCATCCGGGAAAGTTTGAGTAAGTAAGTTGAACCAAAAGTCCGGCTCAACCCGTGGAGGAGAATATGGTGGAGATGGTTGAATAGCTTCATAGTGTTCCGGTGATGATTGTGGTGATGCTCCAAAAACATCAAGAGGAGAACTTGGTGATAATCGTCGGTACCTTCGACGAGGAGTATGGATATGCATCAGGCCTGTAGGCGTCCTTCTAAATGGCCTCATAAAAGGCTNACCATAATATACATTAATAATTGTCTGTTGTTGTTCCCAAAAACACACAAACGTTACAAGTCACTTATTAAGTATTACACATCCTTGGCATTGTTCTTCTTATACTACATAAAGCATTGATTTTTGACTTCATTCTTGGTGCCTTGCTTGCTCCTTAATCATGGCAATCTCATCCATTAGGGCTTGTATCTCCCATCTTTGGAATTCATGAACTCCCCTAATTCTTGCTTCAAGTTCTCGAAGTCGGTTCTCATAATATTCAGGTGGTGGTATATTTGGAGTAACACGGTTTGTTGCAGTATTTGAAGATTCTCTGGTTTCATAAGTCCTTGGAGGAAAACCGGGAGGGTGAGAGGGAACATTCCCTGGAGGTGCCATCCCTCAGGAAAATGGTGCATCCGGGAAAGTTTGAGTAAGTAAGTTGAACCAAAAGTCCGGCTCAACCCGTGGAGGAGAATATGGTGGAGATGGTTGAATAGCTTCATAGTGTTCCGGTGATGATTGTGGTGATGCTCCAAAAACATCAAGAGGAGAACTTGGTGATAATCGTCGGTACCTTCGACGAGGAGTATGGATATGCATCAGGCCTGTAGGCGTCCTTCTAAATGGCCTCATAAAAGGCTCGGGTTCATAAGGTTCAAGTATTCTAACTCTCCTTCCTCGGAAAACCCGATTGAGTGGATGTGGTGGAGGTAATGTGGGTGGAGTTACCGTTCCTAGGTCAGGGGACCAACGCCAGGTTGACACAAGCCTCTCTTCGGCTAACGAAGAGTTGGAGTTGTCAGTTGGTATTGTCGGAGTTACCAAAGGTGTAGAGGTGACAGGTGGGATCACTGACGAAGCAGTGTCTTCAACCTCAAGTTTGGAAGAGGAAGTAGTGTGGTGTGAATGGGTAGACATGGTACTGTAATAACCCCAATTAATAGTATCATAAGTTGCTAATCTAGCATTTAGCACATAGTTCATATAACAGATGTAACATTTCTAATCAAATGTCGTAGTTGAGTAGGCATGGAGGGCTCAAGATGGTGTGGTGTAACCGGTCCGTTTAAATGTGTAGTTATAGTCCAGTGTTTGAAAATACACTTGGTTCTCTATAACCAGGGCTCTGATGCCAATCTGTAACACCCCCAAGAATTTGTTTAACAGCGGAAGACTTAATTGGGTGTTACGTAGAGGATCACAGTTATAATTATAGAAAACGACTCAAAGAGACGTTTTTAAGTTCATATTATTGGATTCAAATGCAAGGATGTTCAATAATTATTACATCACATTGATGTTTTAAAAATGACTGTTTATTAATGTTACACCACCGACACAAGGTCAAATGCCCACTCCATGCCTCCTGAGCTTGCTTCAATTAACTGAGATACATGCTAAAAGTCAACAAAATTGTTGAGTGAATCTATAGCGTTTATATTTAAAAATAGATGAACACACACAAGTATTTCATAGGTAGACAGTAGTTAGTTCCGTATGCATATTGCCATAAGTCTCATGAACACAACGTTAACAAGTATGTGAGCCATCGCAATGACATCAACACAGTATAAGGTGCCTGATGAGGCGAAAAGTGTTACGCTTTTACGGGGTCATTTAAGCCCTAATCTGTAATTATTTGATCAAATATTGCCTTAAATCGTTCATTTTGTTATTTTAGGTACTTTGGAGAGGAAATCTGGAAAAGGGAGCATTTTAGACGTTTTTGGAGCATAAAAGTGAAGAAAACGACAAAGTCCCAAAAACATGCTGGAAACTGTACCTGACAGCGTCACTCTTTACGAGGTGATGGCGTCACGCTTTGACAAAGAGGTGGATATGAAATTACACGAGACGCTCCAGAAATTTTTGTGAAATAATACGTGAAGGCGTCACGCTTTGTGACGCCTAGGCCGTCATGTTATAAGCCAAAGAGAGACGGCCCAGAAAGAAATAAAGGGGGACGGCGTCAGAAGTGGATCTGAGCAATCCGAGAAGAGTTTTGGCGGCGAGGTGACGGTGTCACAAGCTATAACGTGATGCCGCCAGATTGTAAAATCTATATATAGTTTTCTAATTTTCATTCATTAGTGTGCAACTTTTGGGAGAACTTTAGAGATAAACCCTAGGTCGAATTTTACTGTATTTTCAAGGGTTTTTCACCCTTGTTTCATCCATGCTTAATTAAAGATAAGTCTTCCATCAATCATTCAATATGTCTATGTGTTGTTTGATTTTATCTTATGCTTGNTCAGAAGTGGATCTGAGCAATCCGAGAAGAGTTTTGGCGGCGAGGTGACGACGTCACAAGCTATAACGTGATGCCGCCAGATTGTAAAATCTATATATAGTTTTCTAATTTTCATTCATTAGTGTGCAACTTTTGGGAGAACTTTAGGGATAAACCCTAGGTCGAATTTTACTGTATTTTCAAGGGTTTTTCACCCTTGTTTTATCCATGCTTAATTAAAGATAAGTCTTCCATCAATCATTCAATATGTCTATGTGTTGTTTGATTTTATCTTATGCTTGTCTTTACATTAACATGCTAGGCTAGGTTTTTCTTGTGTTTGCTTAGATGTAATGAAACCTAGCTATTGATTATTGGTTGATGGTTGGTTATTAATCGTTGTGGGTGGGTGATTTCAATGTTAAGCTTAAGAAAACTAGCTAACTTCCAATTGGTAACTTGCTTGAACATCTTAAGAAACATGAATCGGATGTGCACTACGATTAATTGGTTGTATTTAATGCATAAGTGACTATTAGTGATTTCATGGTTAGGATACTAAACGTGTCGCCATAGGATGAAGTAGGAGCTTATAGAGTTGGGGAAGGACGTGCATGCCCCACGAATGGTATTAAGGAATACAACCCGTCATCCACACAATTTTAACAAACTAATCAACCGGTAAAAGATAGCTAGGAGGTAATGAAACCTAAGTAAACACACTTTTCTCCATATTCGTTTCACGACCTTTTATTTTCTTGTCATTTTATTTTATTTGCATTTGTAGTTAATTGGGTTAGTTGATTAGCAACTAATTCCGCCCACTCCTTCAAAAACCGAGATTTTACTTGCTTTCCTTAAAACATAAAAATACAAAAAGAATCATCCCTCACCCTTAGACCTAATTAGATTAGCTTTCAATCCTAACGAACACTATTCCCCAAGTAGAACGATCAATCCCCCGGTACTTGCCACTACACTATACTACATCGGTCAGTACACTGCCTGGTGGGGATTGCAAGCTTCTCAAGATCCCTTGAGAAGTAAAACCTCTTGCAAGGTTGCAAAACCACGCATCAAGTTTTTGCACCGTTGCCGGGGAATAGTTATTGCTTAGGTTGAATTTTATTTTTATTTAGGTCTACTCATTAGATTCCTATCTAGTGAGATTTTTATCTTTTTTTTATTAGCTTTCTCGTAGTCTATCTTTTCTTTCTGTCTTTCTTTGTAAAATTTTTTCCATTGACTCTTTCATTCACCATTATGGAGAACATGAATACACCAAATCCGACACTAAAGTTTTACATGAAGAAATATAATTATACTAATTCGGATATATCAAGATGGATTGAAATGAGGAGGACAGGATCTCGCATTGATTTTAGTGAGTACCTTGAGAAAAGAGACCAAGCGAATAAAAATTTTAAAAAAAATCACCTTAGGAGCTCCATCAAACCCTCAAAATACCTAATTTAGTGAAACCTATGCACCATATGAGCCTTCACCTAGGATAGTTTCTTATGAACCACCTAGGTGCATGCTTGGATTAGATTTCACTAAGACATATGATAAACATGAGGAATCCTTTAGGCAAAAAGAACATAGTGATCAAGTTATTGAGAATGATTCTTATGAATCAGACCAAGAATTTGAGATGAATAGAAAAGGATTTGAGATACCTAGGTGCATGTTGGGGATTGACTTCAGCAAAATACATAACAAGCACATAGCTGATCTAGATGTGATGGGGGATAAGGCGAAAAATCCAAGTCCACTAAGTACTCCACAAGTCCCACCATCAGTTGAGGCATACACACCACCCGTAACTTACCCGGAAGAAGTAGATGAGACTATAGGAACCCCAATAGAGGTAGAACCTTTGAACCAAACACAACTAGAGGATATAGGTTTGAATGCTTATAGTGATCACAACCTTACTCTTAGTTCTAGGGAATTTCCTAGTTTTGATGAACCGGAGCCTCAACCAAAACCGTTACCTAATCTTCCATCCTTGGATGAAAATTTAGGAATTGAAATAGGTCCCGATCCACCCATCAAACCATATAGTACGGGTAGTTTTACGATGAAGGTAGTAGACTCTAAACCATGTGGAATGAAAGCCAATATAGGAGTGAACCATGACCTTATATACTTACATCACCCATTCATGATTGATCACAAGAAACATTATGGGTTTAAACTGGGTTTATTAGGTCAAGATGGATTCCCAACTAGGAATCTCTCAAAGATGATAGCCCTTTTTAAGAGAAAACTTTAACTCACCCATTGACCAAAGTGAACTAGGTAAGGTTATGATGAAAGGATCACACCCCTTTGAGCATATAATTCATCCACCACTCTTTCCTCACGAGGCATACTTCCACCGAGATGGTGTGTATCGCTACTTTAACCCGCACTTAACCCTAAGTGTAGGAAAAACCTCCCCTATTTCTGTTAAATAAGGGTAGAGTCAGGCTCGTGACTCGAACAAAAACAAGCACTTTTTAGGAGGCAACCCAAGCTTTAATTGTTTGTTTGTTTGTTCGTTTGTTTGTTTGAGTTTTATTTGTTTCCGTATGTGTGTTTTATTTTTATTGTTTATGGATTCATGTTTCAAAGTAAATTGTGAAAATGCTTTATTTTGTTTTTAACTTCGTCTTAACTACATATAAAGGTATTTTGAAAAAGATAAGTGTAAGGGAAATCCAAATTTGTTTACAAGAACGAGATTGAACATGAATCATACCAATATAAAAAAAACATACATATTAGTATTTATTTGAGTCAAATGCTTGTATCGATTCATAATCGATATTTTGCAGGAATTCCAGGAAGTAAGGCATAGGTTTTTCTGGAAATTTTCCGGAAACAAATTTAAAACTTCTGTCAGATCACTCTGACGGCGTCAGCCATTAAAAGCTGACGGCGTCAGGTGTAAAATTCTGGAAAATTTTGCAAATTTTGTTTTTCATCCGGAATTGTAAAGTCTCAATTAAACCCATATTTTATAAACTCCATGAATCTGCAAATATTCATTCCACAAGCATTATATCTTTATCTCTTTTTAGGATTTTAGTATATATAGATTTTGCCGCCGATTTTATGCGAGGTTTGCTATGTTTGCTTTGTCAGGTTTAACAGGTTATATTGGACAAGAAGATGGTTTATATTTTGGAAGGGAAGCTTTAACGTTCATTTTCTTGGATGAGGATTTAACCATGTTACCGCATTATCCACAACGAACGAATCAGGGGAGTATTTATTTTCATTCCTTTACCTTCTTTACTTTTACATCTTTTTATTTGAACATTGGGGACAATGTTCATCTTAAGTGTGGGGGGGGGTAAATTATGATACCTTAGAGAATGCAATTACACTTGATTTTTTTGTTTGTTTAATAGTAGGTGTGTAATAAAACTAAGAGAAATATTTGTTAGGGCGATTTTAGCGTCAAATTTAAAATTTTTTGCAACATATAGGAGTAAAACTTTAGTCTTGATAAGCGTATCATGGATAGGAGTTGTATGAATAGCACAAAAAAAACCGTACCACTCAAAAATTTTCACCCCAAATATGTGAGGTTCGCCCTTGAATTGTTAGGAAAAGCATTCTTTGTTGGTGCTTATGAATGTACCGGTAGTACTTAGATTCTAGAACTTGCGTTAGTGATTCATCCCGAGACCGCTAGTGAGACTACATTCGTGTAGTTAGGATTTACTACATGATAAGAGGCATTAGGATAACCCTTGTTTTACACCCGTACTATAATTACATTGGCTTCATTGGTCAAGTAATTTTCCCACACCTTAGCGTTGTACTCATTTTTAGTACACAATACCCCTAGTACACCCCTCCGAGCCTATCTTTTTCGTTTCTAACTTTAAGCATTTTACTTAAAGGAAGAATTTGTTTACAATCCACCACAAATGTACACACCCAAATCGCCTTAGCCTACCTTGTATGCACTCATCTTTAGTGCATTATTGTGAAAACATTTGTTTAAACCCTAAGTTAATTGTCTAATTTATTACATGGTTGCTAAGTCGAGTCATATCTTGTACATATTGTTTTGGGACGATTGGGACTCATGGGTAAAGTAATAGTGTTATGGAGTAATGGGGAAGAACATCAATTATTATCCCCATGTATGCGTAAATGTTTTAAAGTACTCCAAGTGTTTCGATTATCTTAATTCGAGTCACTAGAATAGTTATTTGTAAAGTATGTAAAAGTTCAAGTGTAAGGGGAGAACCGAGGCTCCTATGATGTATCATTTTGGATGGTAGGGCAAGAGTGTATGCAAAAATAATAATAATAATAATAATGATAATAATAATAATAATAATAATAATAATAATAATAATAATAATAATAATAATAATAATAATAATAATAATAATAATAATAA